>VURO01044745.1:0-22264 GCA_015108175.1 Pelvicachromis taeniatus | reverse complement strand
CTGTTCTCACCGGCTATACTGAGCCGTGACCCCCGGCTAGCTATGGAGCTGGTGGGTAACAGACGTAAACGTGGGAGCTTTTGAAAATATGTGGGGTCTTGATAAACTGAGCAGATATTTGAGGTTTACACAGCTACATTCTCGCCTGGAAACATGTTCAACCTTTATTTTGTGACCCAGAAAGAATAATAAGAGTCATATTAAAGCTAACTAGCCACAGACTTGTTGAAGCAGGGCCGCGCTATGAATTCTGGGACACAGCTTCTTCTTCTTCGGGGTTTAACGGCAGCTGGCATCCTTGTACATGCAGTGCTGCCACCTTCTGTTTCAGTCTGTTATTACACTCTTAAATCCTACTACTTATTCCTGCGTCTTTGGGATCTTACAAAGCTTCAAACGACGAAATTAGTCGTCGACGATTTTGATAGTCGACGTAATCGTGACTAGTCGACTAATCGTGGCAGCCCTATTTTCAGTAGGACGCCATTAGAGACCAATGAGAAAAGGTTTGGTGAACAAAACAGAAGAAACAAACAACATGCAAAGGTGGTAACATTCAAATGAACTCTTTGTACTCCAAGTGTTCTTGAAGAGAGGCGGACAGAAAAACGACGTGTATGCGTTGCTTTCTACGAGTAGTAAACTTAATATTAAAAAAAACAGCCGAATCAGCGCCTCGTTCCCAATCTGCTGCTTTCACGCACACATCACACAGGAAACGATGGGCAGATGTAAAAACACAAAGACTTTGACTCCAAATGACTCACTTGTCCTCTATGGTGGGAAAGTGCTTCCTTCCTGTTTGCTTCAGAGGTTAAAAAAAAAAAAAGTATCACCAAGCTAATTTTAAACACGCTAATTACTTTCACTATTTTGAAGAAGCACTTAGTCCGACAGCTCTAAAATCGGTCCTTTAAAGCAGAACAGTGAACTCAACAAGAAAAATCAGAGTGAAGATTAAAATCATTTTCACATTTATCTTCAGAGTGCTTACATTTATTGGCTTGTCCATGTCTCCTCCACAGAGAGACTGCAGGGGGATTCGAAACGGCCTCCATGTTGGATTCAGGTTGTTCTTCACCACCTGAGAAAAACAGCCACAATCAGATACGTGCAGAATACTGCAAGTCCAGTCAGTCTGGTTTAGTCCACACGTCGCTGGAGAACATGTCAAATATGCTGCTTTTATCTCATCTGTCACCATCTGGTAGGCTGACACCCTAATCACAACAACGCACACACTACAGCCACAGTTTGTTAGCCAACAAAGAAACTGTTGGTGTCAGAGATACAGCGAGTTGTTGATCAGGAGCTGGGGAGCACCACCTGGAGGAGAAAAGCAACCTCCCTCTCTGGAGCCCCGTCCTTCTTAAAAAGGAAAAGCTATAAATACACCGTCCCCCTTTGGATCAAAACCGGTTTTCAGTATGTCAGGAACAAAGCACCGACTTAAGTAAATGCTGTGACTCACTGAACAACAAGACAGAGTCTGGAACCGGACTCCAAAACGGAGTCAATCCCGTTCTTAAAACGGCCCAACTTCAAAATTAACTTGACAGGTTTAAACCCTGGTACAGAACGCAGTTTGTATCAGGCTCTCGGGCTTCTACAATAACTCACATGTTTTGATTTGGTTAAGGCTTAAAGTTAGGGTGTGGCCATGTGTTAGGTCTCACCTCCACCAAACCCAGTCACTAACCTGGAGGGTGCTGCTGTTAGTGCCTTATGTTTTAATTGTATTATCAGATAAAACAAACATCCTGTTGTGAGGCACACACTGTCAAAAGAGAAGTGCACGCAACTCAGCACTAATTAGCATGTCTGTGCATTGTATCCATACAGCTTGCTAACTAAGCTAGTGTTAGCTAATAATTTCACCCTCTTGCTTAAGTATACTCACTTCCTGCTCCAAAAAACAATCTCAGGCTTCAAAACATGGAGTCTTAAATCAAATAAGCCATCTTCTATATACAGTTTATATTTTGATGCACAAGATTAAGATGGACAAAATGACCACAACAGATCACTTAGCTGATTTCTGAATCCCAACCAGACTTCTTTAATTTAACTGTTTGCTGTTTGAAAAGAAAGACCAACAGCTCCCTGTGGCCAAACATTTGCTCGTGAGTGGTTTGCTAAAAGCATCTTTACGCTAACATTATGACTCTGACACATTACAATCAGCAAGGATGTTTTAAACACGGCTTTTCCAAACACCCTAGTTTCATTTTAGATGTTTACAGTATTTAAATTTGCAAACAGAAACAAAATAATTCCACTAAAACTACAAGGTGAAAATCTTCAGTCCCCCTGACGTGACAGCCTGAAGTTGTTTGCTGTAGCTTTCAACAAATGTCACACACACACACACACACCTGCTGAGCAACCCCAGCCCATTCTTCTTTGATCAATCCCTTGATTTGATCACCTTCTGGACCTTCGTCCTCATTTCACTGATTTTTTTTAGTAGGATTAAAGTAAGAATTTTTGGAAGGTCAGTCAATAAAATTCACTTTAATCTTCTGGAGCTGGTTCTTCACCAGGAGTGCCATAAATGATGGGTCATTGCTTTTACTTCCTTCTTTCTTCATGATTTCATCCACCTCCACCTGCAGCCAACATAACATTCCCACCACTGTGTTTCACTGTGGAGCACCAGCGTTTAGTCAAAGAATTATTTGGCCGTCCCGGTGTTTAAAAGAGACCGGCGGTCGTTTGAGACTTTCCTCCTTCCTCGATAGCATCCGATGACAAAGCATCTTTGACACAAAAAGGTACGTGCCACATGAGTTACTGCAGGAGGGCCCAGATGGGATGAAAAGAGCAGTAGTGTACGGAAAAGGCGGTGGGTCACTCGAGATCGGCGTCTACTACAGACCGGCGCTTAAAGGAGGCCGGCGTCTATTTGTCGTGACATGTTTTCAAACCCGACATTTATTGGAAACAGGGGTCAATAAGAGACGGGCCACTACTAGCAGATTTTACGATCATTTAAAACCAGTATATTTAGAAGTGCCCTGTTAAAATGTTGATACTTTTGTCCTCATCCATGTGTGTAGTTACAACTTTTAGTCGTGTTATTGGTGTGCTTTTAGATGGGCGGGGGCGGTGTAAAGGCTTTGTGTTCACCTCTGTCCTGTGAGCCAGCTGCCAGCCTGTTTCTGTCTGCTTGTAGAACTCCAGGTAGGGGTCGGACTTCCCAAACAGATCCTGGGTACGAAAATGAACAGAGGAATGAGACCACCTACAAAGGTATCTAAAAATGAAAGAATTTAAGGTTTGAAACGCTACCAACCACACCTTGTTGTCTAGTTTTCTTGCTGCCACCTCAAAATTGACCACCCTATTGTCTTTGATTTCCTCTGCGATGATCTACAAAACAAAGATGAACGACTGAGCCAACAGCAAAACAACACCATCCACCCGTTTATCTGCAGCGTCCTCATCACTCACGGTGATGGTCCCTTTCCCTGCTGGTGATTTGTTCTTCAACACCAGCGGTCTGGTCAGTTTCTTACTAGATACAACCTAAAAGCAAAAAAAATAAACGCACTTTGACAAAGAAAATTAGCCACAGCAAAAGAATTTGAATGAACAGGCTCAGGATGAAGACCAGAGAATGAATGAGGACTGCACAGAAGTGTGCCGACCATAAAGCAAATGACAAATCAGGCATAATAAACACACGAGGTCAAATTACACAGATAATGTGTAAACCAGAAGCTGCTTATCAGCGATGTTAATGCTTCATCTGCAACATTTTAACACTGTAGTGTCCTCTTACAGCAGAGCATAAGTCCCAACAGTTGTGCATGTGCAAAATCTCGTTTAGCTCAACTAACAGAAGTGAATTCTGAAACGTTCAGCCTTACAGAACGAGGAGAAGAGAAGGAAACCTTACTTGGCCCAGGGTGCATTCTAGTTCACCCAGGAAGTCATCGTCACTCAGGTCAATTGTCTTGTTGTCAATGTCATAAAGCCCAAACTTCAGCTTCTGCACTATTTCGAAGTAGTAGTCAATGACAAACTTCTTGGCAAACTTTGGGCTGAGGCAATTCTGGACTTTCTCTGAGCGGCCCACCTGTTTGGAAAGATCGGTTAGACCGAGAAAAACGAGTGCTGTGAGCTTTCAACAAAGCCATAGTTTGTATTGGGACACACACAGCGAGGAAACAGGAAATGGAAACTATCCCCTCAAGTTGTTAACACTGTTAACAATTAACGCTGAGCTGTAGCTTTTCTCCTGCTACACTGATAAAACTGCACCCAGAGAACATGCAGGCTTTCTGATATCCTGTCTTATCAACTTTCCAATGCAGGGGGAGACTCTTAGGAATCCACCTGTGCCTTATAAAGTGCGTGAGGATGGAGGACAGACTCATGATGAGGGTTTGACACTCAAATCGTTTAGACCTGCTAAACACACTGACCTCATACCACTGAGAATCAGAGCTGCTCATTAACAGGACACACAGGGGGTCTGACTTTGAGCCGACGTCTTTGTCCAGGAGGTTGTCGCAGGACACCGTCAGCTCCACCTTGGTTACACACTGGGCAGCCATGTCTGACCTGGGAAGACAACAAACACAGAGGTGTGAAAATAAACACACACACACATTGTACTACACAGTACTACAAGCCCTGATTTAACTGGAAGTGCCCGTGGTAATGTTGAGTGAAGAAGTATGGACCTAGTTGCGCTTGTTTACGCAGGTATACATTTGTGACGTCACTGTAAACCCTCCCAGCCTCACTCCAAATGATCATTCGCGCTGCTGGCGTCGATACGCAGGCAGCGATGTTGCTCTAACACACCCAGAGTTTCGTTTGCTCGTTTTGTTGCTTCGGGTTTTGGTTTGTTTGGGTTTTTCTGCATCGACATTACTTTTTACTGTCCTGCCTATTAGAGCACAGCGCGTCAATTAGAAGCGGAGCTAATGCTAACGTAGCACTGAATTCACTTATGTTCAACTTATGATGCTTCTCTGCTGAACAGTCTCTTGGAACATGTGACACAGTAACCATCAAGCGAAGTATTAAGTAACCATCAAGCGAAACAGCACTTTTAAAAATGACTGCTAGTAGGCTCACAGGGCTAATTAGTGCTAACAACTGACAACTAACTAGGTTAGCTGGTGAACCACGTCATCTTCCGCATAATTACGGGTTAGTTTAAGTTCAGGCTTACCTTTGAAAGTGTGAGACGCGTTATGGGACTCACGGGAAGAAAATATTAGCTAGTATAACCGACACTGGTAACACTCCCTTGGCACAGAGCCGCTCCTGTAAGTCAGAGCAGTTCCCGTCCTGCAGCTTTCGCTCTGCGATGAAACCACGCCCACCAGTTTCCAAAGGAAACCAGGAATTGGTGGTGGTGGGGTAGGGGGGCAATGGGAAAGAAAAAAAAAGGGGGGGGGGCAATGGCAAGAGGGTAGGGGAATATATGCTCAATCATAAATAAAACCAAATAAAAACTCGGGTACAAAAGTACCATGACTTTTTACAGTCCCAAAGTAGTTACCCCATCTACGAGAACGCGCAAAGGAGGAGGAGCCACTTGCCCGTCCTCCTTTCTGTCACTGATCTGCAGCCGTTGCAATAAAGCGCAAAAGCTGGAAAACAACAGACCTGATTCGTTAATGCATTTTAATGCGAATTTCCTCACATTTAATGTGCTGTGCAGAAGACTGACTACTGAAACTGTACGCGGGGACTAACCTGCTGGGAATAGTTGGTGCAGACACACTTTGACACCATAACACTGTAAAACTAGTGCAGACTCGTTACGCACAAATACAGAAAACACAAGAAAAGAGCAGAAAAGCGCTTTATTTTTCATACATGTACAACGGATTTGTGAGTGCTCCACACCAACTGCGCTGGAAGAAAATATACGTTTTATTATATTATTGCTATATTATTATATTAGTAGACAGCAGGAATAAGTGGCAAATAAGAGAAATATATACAATCAGGAGGGATATATACAAAAAGAAGAGAAAAGCCCACATTAGAGAGCGTCATGTCCACTGATGCGCAAAGGTATGCGTCAGGAAATGGACATGAATAAAACTGTGAAGAATGCGCGCAGATGAGTACAGTGGATAAAAAATGTTACGCAGCGAACTTCTGTTCTATTCTATTTGTGATTTCTAGTATGAATGTGTCCTGACAACAGAAGCACGCAGAATCCGCACCGAAATAAAACACCCAATCAGTATTACTACTTCTACTACTAGTATTACTAGTAATATTAAGTTCCAACCGGTGTCGCCATTTATTGTATTTACTTTTCTATACGGGGTTACACGTGAGAATAAAGAGCTTTGCAAACTCGGTCCAGTTCATTCAAAGTAAACACGTTGGTTACGTGTGTGTCCTCGTCTCAAACTCAAATGAGCTGCGGGCCACTTTTAAGTGTTCAAGTAGTACAAACAAACAAGAAAACACTAATATTTCCTCAAATGTAGTGTTTTGTTTTTGTTTAAATTTCAAATATTGTATAACAAAACAAAACTGCAAATGTTTCTTTCTCACTCTTCTCTAACTGAAGCCTTTCATTGAACTACCAAATCTACAATTTTGTCCGTATTTAACAAAGTAAAAACGCACGTACACAGTTTTTGGCTGCTAGTGGAAATTGTTTTCTTTCCAAATAAATCTGTCACTGAACTAACACACACGTTTGTGCTCTCGTTACCTCGGACAGGTGTGAGCCGTAGTAAAGAGACCTCACGGCGGGGTCCTGTCGGGCTCGTAGCCGGAACTAGCTTTACTGTTCGGGTCAGCTTTGCTAGCGAGAGACCGAGAGAGGCGCTGAAAGGCCGCTCCTGCTGAACTTTGTTGTTTGGGACGAAAACACAAACACAGTGTGCAGTCGAGTCGTAACAGCTTACTCACACCCGGGCTCGTCTGGCACTCTGCACTGGCTGCAGTGCTTATTATTATATTTACATGCCTCCATCTCCCGTTTCTTGTCGGTAGCTACTCGACTTTTCGACTCTCCTTTTTCTCCCTCCCTCACACACATAACGGGAGGGGCGGTCCCACACGGGCTCCCTGCAGCACGGACTACACTGCCCATGAGGCTACATTCTTAAAGGGCTATTACCCGTAACACTTATCATACTGCCTTCATGTTAAATAATTTTTTTGAATAATATACTTTTTAAAATATTTCTTCTCTTCAATATGCGGGCCGCAAGTAGAGGTGATGCGGGCCGCAAGTGGCCCGCGGGCCGCGGGTTGAGACCCCTGCTCTAGATTGTATGCCATCAATGCTTTGTTCCAATCTGAAACACCTGGCCTCATACCTGCTGTTGAACTGTACACACTGGAGCTAGGACAAACTGTGATAACTCTGCACCTACCTGACCCTCGCCTTCATCTCGCCGGTCACTTGTTTGGTGCGTCGCACTCCTCGTGTTCTCTTCATTCTCTCGTTTACCTGCCTGAGCCCCACGCGCTCTTTCTTTTAACGTAATGACTCGTTCGTAAGTATAATACGATCAAGAACACGATCAAGACACATAGATTGGGTAAAAGTTAAATATAAATAAATTTATTCGAAGGCTAAATAGTCATCATCATTATTCCATATAAGCTCATAGTCACACAACACAGTCAGCAATGCTTTTGGATGCTTGCTGGGCTGCAATAACAGATGTACATCAATCAGGATGTGATCATTATTTATTATTACTGCAGCGTGATCAGTGGATAGCATCCATCTTTACAGCCTCTTCCCTCCTTCTGTTGCTCTTGTTTCTTTTTCAGGTTTTCTTTTCCTCGCGCTCTCTCTGTCTGTCTCTCTGGGAGACATGTTTGAGTCGACCAATCCATTGCAGAGATGCTTCAGGGGGAAAGAACTTAGACCAGTGAGGCTGAAGCCCATTTTAGGGGAGCCAAAAAAGTTTGATCAATATATCGGCTGATGTACTTTATTGATCCATGTTTTTGACCGCTTATCAAAGCAGGGCTGCAGTGGGGCAAGAGTCAAACCTACCTGACGTTAGTGAGAGGTGAGGTAGACCCTGAACAGCTCCATCACAGATCTAACACCAAGGCTGTGATGATTACACCATTTCTAAATCACTTGACGCGTCATTTTGCAGAAATAATCAATGAAACAACATTTTTTATCAGTGCGTGACAAAGAGCATAAATTATAGTTGTCATTGGTTAATATATAATTATATATTGGTAAATGCACTTTAGTTAAGGCCTAACTACCAAAGACAAATATAGAGCAACTTAAAATCTATTACTCCCTGGTATCTCATGGAGTGAGGTAATCAGTTGATGTGCTGCCATCAGAGAAAGGACTGTTAGTTTCCAGGCATTAAAGTCCTTTGAGACAATGTTGTGAATCCTGAATATTTCTTTTTTTTTTTCCCCAAACAGGCCACTCAAAAGAAATTCCATTGAATTAAAGAAAAGATGAATATACATTTGAAGATGTCACCAACATCATTACAATATATACTTTATTTTCATTAGCGTCATCTATTCAAAATGTGGATGCAGGATTGTTGTGACTGTGTAGATTTATAATATATATGTGATTATAACTGGCTAAATGCTTTAAAGGCTGAGCTCTAATTCAAAGGAAAATAATTTGAGCATACTTCGTGACAAAAATGAGGTATTTAGCTCCTAAGCTATCTTAGCTTAGGAGCTAAGCTAAGATAGCTTAGGAGCTAAGATAACTAAGGTAACTAAGGTAGCTAAGATAACTAATGTAGCTAAGGTAGCTAAGATAGCTAAGATAGCTAAGGTAGCTAAGGTAGCTAAGGTAGCTAGCCATCTAGCGGTAGAAGCCTGGGCTTCACTTTGAGCTTGTAGATGAGGCAGTGGCTTTGTCAGCGCTCGACTCATCAGCTGCTGTAACTAGAGAGAATACCTCTTTCCTTCATGTCTTCACCGTGCCTATTAAAGCTTCTTCCACAGTCTTCGGTAATTAGCCTAGCTACCACCAGATGCTAACAATGACGATCCTTGCAAACAGTTTCTTTTGGGATGAGCACTCCTAAGGGAACTAACTAACCTACATTTCTTGCAATGCCACCATTAGGCTAATAAGACGGGTTTGAATACAGACAGACTTCAGATGCACTGTGGTACTGAAGTTGGGTATGCTCCCTATTAATACCTGCGGATACAGACGATGACAGCGTTGAAAGTAAATTTGCAGCACGAAGCAGATCAGATGATGAGTCAACAGAGGCGCTGGAACTGCAGCGTTGTTGTTGAACCTCTGAACAGCCCATACTGCATGCCTCCAACAGTGAGTTAAACGTATCATTAAGTTCAAATTAGGCCCTGTGCTTTCAGGAATACACATAATTGCCTAAATGTCCAGATATGATACTTGAAATCAGACTCGTCATCTGTTGTACTTTCCCATCACAATCACTAAAGCGACAGTCCGGCTCTGCACCCATTCAAACCGGTGCGGCAGTAAGCTCACTGTGGCCTGTTGGCTTGCAGCGGAGGGGAGAGTGGCAACTTGGTTTAATGATAATAGCTCTGACGATGGCGGTGATAATCCTCCTGCTATTCTTGCTGACTGCAGAGAGCCCGGGCTTTGTTCTCCGCTCCCCCTATTAGCGTGATGGAGGTTCATTTTAATTTGAATGGACCATCAGTTGGATAACGGTGGAATCGCTCGCCCGTGTGCGAGCGCGGACTTGCGTGGAAGAGAAATCGAGCATGGAGAGAAATATGTGCACACGATAGAATGCAGGCATGTGCATGTATGTACACACAGTGTGCGCTGTCGAACAAAGACGCAATAATGGAGAAGGACCCGCGGGTCAGTGTGGCGACCTTGCCGGGCTGCAGGTGCTATTATCTTCCTGGCACCTGTTCCGGGAGAGCTCTTCCTCACTGTCTGCCACAGCTGAGGCTTGAAACACTAAGATGGCAGACAAAGGCTGCAGCGAGCAGAAGCATTACATTTCTTATGCTGCTTTTGATAGATGCTGAAAGGAAACCGTACGTGTTCGACACGTTTTAGCCCAGTTCCATAAAGAATTTAGCGAGAGATTTCAAGGGGAACTACTTTACATTTATTAGCATACATATATTTATTGGTCTTCTTTGTCTAAAACAGCATTTCTCAATATTTTAGATGTAAAAAAAAAAACACAGCAGAGCTAAAATAAAATGTGCATCACAAAACGAATCAGCTAAAAACGAATGAGCTTTTTTGGCATTTCATTTTTTTTTTTTGTATTTTATTAATATCATTAAAAAATATAATGTTTAAATCGGAGAACAGATGCGTGATTCTGGGTTTGTGGTGAGTACTGTGTCATGTACACACAGAAGAACCCATTCTGTGGGAAAATCTGATGAACATATAGCTTAAGTGTCAATTATAAGTTCACGAGTAGCTTTTTTAAAACATGTACGAACACTTAAGAGTTTTCTATTTGTATATTTTGTTTTTCTCTTTATCACATTCTCATCTTCATCTTCTTCATCCGACTCCTGCACCGCTGCTCTGTCGCCTCCCTCATGTCCATCTCATCCTGTTTCTGCACACGGACATATACTTGTTTATTTCTGACATTGTTGTAATTCCTAATGAGCTGCAGAACCACCGACAGCTGGCAATAAGCTAAAGCTACAGCAGCTAATGTTAGCTTTGAGTGTCCTGAAAATCACATTCATTCCCACGTTACATTCGCACGTCGTATGACAGTTTATTTGCTAAGTGTCTGAAGACGACAGCGTTAGAGCCACTATGAAGAAATGTTCAGAAACACTGGCTAACAGCAGCTAACACCACCAAAAGCAGCAGCTTTGGTGGTGTTAGCTGCTGTTATTACAGCTTGCAGGACTCCGCGATGACTGATGGCTAATCCACTGGAGGCACTCTGGACACAGTTAATTTTTAGTGAACACTGTGAAGTGTGAGCCCACTTTGTAGGCATGTGACTTAAAAAGAAGAGAGCAGCTTGTGAGCACAGGGTCAACCAAGAGGAGCGAGCTCGCTGGAGGCCTGGGCTCGCTCCTGTAGTCTGATTGGTTTACTTCAGTCGGTTGCTAATAAGACTATTTTCTGGATTTTGGCGTTGATCGTAGCTTAATTCTGCATTAATGCGCTCAGCTGCTGTATTGGAGATGCACGCGCTGTATGTGCGGTATGCATGAGTGCGAGCAGTAAAACTGTAAGAGTCACTGAGACAGATCGCTCTTCTTATTTGACCCTGAGTTTGTACAAGTTCCCTGTGGCACTGTTGGAGTTTGTACAGCGGTAGCCTGGTGGTGAATGGGCAGACAGTATAAACAAGGCTCAGCCCTGGCTCTCTGTGTGGGTAGTTTGTCATAGCTGTGACTTCAGGGCTATCTAAATAGCAGCAAGCGGGCGCGTTCATCATCACATTCATCCTTAGCAGGGTGAGAGATGGATGCCCTGCCCGTCCACCAGGTCATGAGTTATCACTCACCAGGGGCTGCTGGTTCATACAAAGGTCAAAGGACCATTTGTCTTCAGGCAAGTATGCCTTTCTGCTGCATGCAAACACACACACACACACACGCTTCTATTCACAGCTACAAACACTTACCTGAGAATTTATTTATTTATCTATTAAATGATATTTTTTTATTTGCGCACTGCTTTATGATTACTTACTAATGAATTTGTGTTTAAAGGAAATTTCTATGTTGCAATATCTTTATACTCAGCTGTTTATTTACTTGTTTTGCCAGGAGGTGGATGAGCATTATTGTGTCTGCAAGCTAAATATGACAGTGCAGCTGCACATGCACACCACTGTAGTACAAATGTCCTAAAATTAGTCAAACCTGGCGAATTTCATGACTGCATTTAGATTTATATTCTCTTTGTTCCTGAGCTCAGTGACGTGGCACAGAAATACTCAGGCCCATCCAGCCATTGTCCTCTGCCTATCCAGTTTGGGATTGTGGGGGGGGGCGAAGCCAATCCAAGCTGTGATAAGGTGTGGGGCGGGTACACCTGAACAGGTCACCGTGTCACCCTAATTTTGAAACATATTTTGAGGAATGAAGTTATTAGTTCAGGTTGTTCTCTGCTTTCAGTGCGTTGTTACTGAATGCGTTGCTGCCAGCACAGCTGTTAGCTTAGTAAGTAACTGAAACCGAATTAGCCCTAAACTTCACGTTGATATTTGTTGTATACAAACTGAACGACTAAATGTGATCAGCTTGACGAGCGCTGGCTGACTGATTTTGTTAGCGTGGAACAAACTTAGCATACCCAGTTTGCAGATTCCCACTTCTGTATATTATTATATTATTATTGGCAATTTCAACAGTTTTCCTGAGTGTAATTAGAGCTCCAGTACACGCTAGGCAAATTTATATGTGTGTGCATGTGTATATAATGAAAAATTAGGGAAAAAAAACAAAATGCATGTAACATATAATGTGATTCTAATAAGGTATCTCTGATTATAAGGACATAATCAGGAAGAAAAGATGTAGTCTATTAATTACTATGTAATGGAAAGGGGGCGGGACCTAATAAGCTTACGCTTCGTCCTGCTCCTTTATAAACATGAAGGTTTCCTGTAGTTGTTTTGCTTTGTTTGTTTGTCTCTTTTATTTCTCTGTTGTCGTACTCTTTTTTTTAGATTAAAGATATATAACAATAATTACGTAATTGGAAAGTTCAGTCAAAAACAGCTTGCCTCTAAAGGAAAGTCAACGGATCTAAAACCCCGTCTAGTAATCTCCACCCCTCTAGGCTCCGCAGCCACACTGCTGTGTGGTTGTCTTTGTCACATATCCGGCGTTCATTGAAAACTCATTGAGCTTCCACACACTGCTCATTCACAGAGAGCCTCAAATGAAACCACCACTTTGTAAAACGACCGTTCGACGCCACAGTGCAGTCCTTCGTGGCATATTCCCGTGTGGTAACTGAAAATGTACTCGGGCTCTCACCCTCAGACCTCGCGGCTGTGGGTTGGAGTGCTGTCATGTAATGAGTCAGAGGGCATATGGATTGGATCTTTGTTAAAACTAGAGAATGCATTATCGTTAGTGTGTCCACAGTAAAGAACCAGCCAACCCTGAACAGATCCATTGTCTTTCATTTCCACTCATTAGTCTCCTGTAATGAAGACCGGTTTGCTGCTAGCAAGAATGTACCTTTTTAACAGGAGACACTTTCCTCAGCCACTGACATCACCTGTTTAGATAAGATGAAATAACGTGAAACTTTAATGATCCCTTTGGGGGAATGGGAGTGTTACAGCTGCAGCTGTAATAATGGAGACACTGAAGGAAAATAGAATTATCATGCGAATACAGCAGAGTGGGGGAAAATTAAATGAGCCCAGACCAGCAATCTCAATATTAAACATGTTCAATTGGCACATATTACAACAACAAGAGCACACTTTTAATTATTGCATTCTAATGGGGAGAAAAACAGCACAACCGCACACGGAATCGCACCAAAAGGAAAGCGCTGCATTTAGCAAATATCACAAAAACGCAACCTTTACCTCGCGAACGTCTGCACGAATGCTAAACGCGTTTGCACAGATTTCTTTGAAGGCTTTTCGCCGAGCAGCATTTTTCATCTTGAGGCGTTTCCAGGTTTCTCATCACTTCCTACAATAATAACATGATCTAAGACTTTATGACGTCCTGCGAATATGCGACTTATGAAACATTGTTTTGTCATTTAGCTTGAGAACATGCAGAGTTTACAATAATAATAATAATATAATAATACACAGTATTTGGGATTGTGTAGAGCGAGGATTATAATCTCACTGATAAAAAGTTCTAATGCTTAAAAGGCTGCACAAACACATGTGAGCTCCTCATCAAACAGCCCCGACTCCCGGCCTGAAGTCCTCCACACACCTGTCGCCGCCCGACTCGCCTGCCAGCGCTGTAATCCGAGCTTTGTTGGCCAAACTGCAGCGCCGCCCATTATCTTGCACTAAGCAGGTGCTGAGACGCGTCGCTCCTTGATCACAATGTAGATTCGCGCAGAGCGCACGTGGAGCAATCCATTTTTCAATTTGGTCTCCTGCCTGGGATGAATTACCAGATGTCGATTGATTTTCCTTCCTGTGTAACTGTGAGCCTCGTTTACGCCTGGCAGCCAGGGCGTCATACCTGAGAGGCTGGGCGCAGCGCACGCTGTAATTAGCACGCCTTATATCCCAGCCACATCTGTGACTTTGACACGTTTGCATTTCGAGCCTCTCTGCTATAAATGATGCTCTTCTCTGTTTCGTATCAGCTACATGACACGTGACCGAACAGCATCACTCCTCATCCGGTCTTCTGTTATTGAGCACTGCGCTGTCACTCCTCGTACCCGGAGACTCGGTCTCGACTTGACGGGGCCACGGGGTCCCTCGGGCGTTTTCGCAGCCGTCGTTGTTCACCAGCTGGTTATTATTACTAAAAATAGGCCTGTAAAACGGGTGTAGCCCGGCACCATCACCCACTAATGACGGGAGTCAAGTGGCGCGCAGCAGATATGCCCTCACATGCGCGCTGTCACAAGCCATTTAATTGAAGTTGAGGAAATGGGAGCCGGCGTTGTTTTGCTCCAAGCCCACCCTCTACCCCCTCCACCCACCTCACAGCCCCCTCCCCCCTCCCCCCAAGTCGTTATGCTGTCTCTATTGCCATCATCTCAGTAATCATGATAGTGATGAGCCGATATTATCTTCTCTGAGGTCGCTGTTCAGGGTCGTTTATTCTCTGTTCACTGTTAGGTGGGAAAAGAAGAGAAGTCTTGACGTGAGGCGAACAAGCTGCATTGATTTGTACAAGTGTCAAACAAACGGCGAAGCCTTGGCCGTGAATCTCAGGTGACGTTTAAATATTTATGACTAAATGAGCATCAGCTTGTTTTTGAAACTTTTAACTGAGACTGAGAAATAAACACACAAAACAAAACCAACTAAACGGCGTATTTCAACACATTTAGATGCGAAGGTGGCTCAACTCTGACCGGCGCTGGAAGCGTCCCTGCTGAGCTCGTCCCACTTCAGGCTAGTCAGAAAACAAAACCATTTAAAAGTCTCTTTTTTTGAAACAACCGATCCTGTTCTGGAGGAAATAAAAGCGTGAAACCTTTGTCATCGTCCACACGTGAGGCTCAATCACTGCACAGCTCATTTGCATAATTAGGTTTTGATGTTTATCCTTCTCTGCTCTTTTGGCACACCCGTTGAGTACTTTAGCTTCTCTTGACTTTAAAAAGTCTTTTTGCCGGTTCGGTTTTCAGCTTGCAGTTCTTACCGAATGATGCATGTAATTATGGATTATGTATGTATTATATATATAAAATATATGTACGTAAAAGTTATTCTTGTTCATTTCTCTGAGAGAACGACTGATGGGCGGTCCACTGGCTCTTATTGTCAAAGTTTAGTCCCAGCTAACTGCTAGAACAGCCTAGCCCAGCTGTTCTTGTGTTTCCCCATTCGCTGTCTTGCTGGTCAGGTTATTATTCTGGCAGTCCTCAGTATCACTTGCTGCTTCTCCCAAAAATCTCTACCGCCAACATCTGAGACTGCAGCTGGCTACTGTGATCGTTACTCTGCTGTGGAGCACCCGCTCTGACCGAAGCTGCAGAGCAGGAGTTTATCTGCAGGATGGGACTCACTGGAGAGGCCACTGATTATATTACTCAGCTATTTATTCATCTCAGTGTACATAACTTGTAAATCCCAAATGTGCCTTCCACGGTGCTCGCTGTGGGTACAGCCGTCCTGCCCAGCCCTGCCCCAACCTGTTTCTATCCCCCCGGCTGCTGCAACAAATATAATTTAAACACTGATTGAGGTTTAAGTCCTCGCCAAAGCAGAACACTGCATGCTCCTTTCAGTTACAATCAGACCGCAATCTTACAAGAAAACGTTCCTTTTCACCACACCGGTGGGAGGTCAGAGGTCGCTCTACGCTAAAGAACTGCAGCTCCAGACTTGCCGCTGATACAGTGTTTTGTTCAAGGGTGCGTGCCGGCATGGCTGTTGGAGCCTGGATGTCACTACTTTCCAACACAGCAGCCAGAAAACGCACAAATGTCCCATAAAGCAAAGCCATTGTCCTGAGAATCCCACCTGCCTTTCAAGTGCTTAGCCATCCATGTCTGTGAGCATGTATCCCACTCTAGCACTGGGTACCGGGGTGTGCTAGCTCCATGTCGAAGTATGCTGCGAAGAAAGCATTCAAAAAAAAGAAGAGTGCAGAGAGGGTCTACCGGGAGGCAGGAGGAAAGTGGAGCAGAGCTGGGTCGCACATGGAGAAGGAGAGCTGGGCCCGGATGGTAGATTGGAAAATGAGGGTGATTCCCAGAGAAATGTCTGTGTCTCTGGAAATGGCAGGTGGGGGTGGGGGGGTAGATGAAATGGGCACGTGGACATTTTACGTGTCTATGATGAGGCAGCACAGCTGCCAGGGCTGGTGTCCCCAACTTGGAGGTCAGCAGCAGGTGTCACACCTGAGCAACCAGAGGGTAAATGCTGAAGTACCAGGTGTGAGGTAAAGAAATGGAGAGACGGCGAAAGGTGGGCGAGGACGGATGATTGAGCAGAGGGAGAGTAGAGGGGTTAAGCACCGGGGTGACGAGCTCGCCCAGTTTAGAGAGTGACAATTTGATGGATGAATAAGGGGGCCGGAGGAGGAAGTGAAGGAAACAGTCGAGCTGTGCAGCGCTGATTGTTTGGATGGCCAGGTGACTGTTTTTGCGTCTTAACCGAGTTACGATATGGTTCGGTTTTGACATGCTTTACACCTACTCAGTATCCGTGACGACGGCGGTCATGAGAGAGAGGAAGAACGGCACGTTGGGTGCAGTTACGCAGCGCGATAAAGACAGCATGGCTGCGAGCCGACTGTGCTAAACACCGCCCCTTTTCCGACACGAGGAGGTGGAGCGGCTGAGCCGGATGCAGATGCGAAGCCTCTGCCAGCGTCTTTGTTCTTCCCTGTCGTCTCTCTCGCACGAGTCGACGCTGTGGCCACAAACCAGAAGGGGACGGCGAGATTATGTTTGGCTGATTTGAGGCCAATTGCTGGTTTCGCCCAAGCTTCAGATGAGCAAGGAGGAGCGGATGTCAAAGAGATGCGAGCGTCAGTGATTATTAGAGGGTTGGGAGGGCAATAGAGGGAGAAGACTAAAGTGCCGCCTTGCTGCGTCTCAGCTTGAATGCGACAGACACAATCTCTCCCACACGTGCTCGGCCTGGCGGGCGGCTGGGCTGGCTGTTATGGGTCTTTGGCAGTGCCTGTGGCCCCCCTCTGAAAGTCTGCTGTGGCTGCTGTTGTTGTGACAGCATGTCAAAATTAACACTCACAGCCACAGCTGTAACTGCTGAACATGTTGAAAGCACAAAACATTGAACTCACTGATATTTATTGCTCTCTGGCCTACTGTTAGCGCCGGTCACTTTTTGTTACAGAGTGTAGCTCAGAAATGTGCAATGTGCTGTGCTGTGCTGGGAAGTTTCTGTTACAGCAGAATAGGGCTTTGAAGACTCATTAGATGTTGCTAATCTGAATAACTTGTAAGCGGTTCTAATGGATAAATTAGTTTTGGATTTGAGAAGCTCGAACTAACCTTATTTTTTACTTTATTTAATAGCGAAACACTAAAGCATTCCCATAAACTTAAAAATAATCCATTAACAATACAGAGGAGCAGGTGCCAGCTCGTGGAAGCTGGCATGTTGACCCGCCATCTTGAAGCCAAGCTGAGATGGATATTAGCATTAGCTAGCTAGTCATATCCATTAGCATGGATTAGACTAGAGACCAGCCATATATGTAGTACAGAAAGGAGGAGTTGTATTTGTATTTGTACCAGTCCTCTCAGAGGGACAGCTTCTAAATAAAACACCATCCGTGTCCTCCTCACCTCAAACTTCATTCGGTAATAAGCTAGCGTTATGCCAGCTAATGCTAGGCTCAATTCAATTTTATTTATACAGCGCCAAATCACAGCAACAGTCGCCTCAAGGCGCTTTACATTGTAAGGTAGACCCTACAATAATACATAGAGTGAAAAACCCAACAATCATATGACCCCCTATGAGCAAGCACTTTGGCGACAGTGGGAAGGAAAAACTCCCTTTTAACAGGAAGAAACCTCCGGCAGAACCAGGCTCAGGGAGGGGCGGGGCCATCTGCTGCCACCGGTTGGGGTGAAAAGTGTCTCCTTGGCGTGCTCGAGTGTCCTAAAAGTCTCACCTTTCCTCCGATAAACATTTGGATTACATACATTAAAGAAGCTAACAGCAGCAGAAACTGCGGCACTCATCGACAGAAAGGTTCAACAACTGACCTCAGCATTGCTGTCATCGGTCAGAAGTTAGCTTCTCCGACTCGGTGGCCCATATGGACGTCCATTCACAAAGTGTTGCAGCTTCCTCCACAGTAGTAGATGTGTCTCATCCAGTAAGAGGTAAACAGTTGACTCACAGCCTACCCAATTATCAAGAAAGGTCTGGGGCAGATGTCATCCAGAGCCACTGTGGTGTCTGGGTAGACTCACTGCACACAAAGAGGGCCAGAGTTGGGGGGTAAAAACACAAAATGTTGCAAAATATTCAATCAACACATATCTGTTTTTTATTTCTAGTATCTACTCTTAATGCTCAGGCAAGGGGAAATTTCTAAGGCTGCCAGAGATTCGGCGCCTACATGAGCACCCCATCTGACCACACATACAACAGACATCGGGAAGACGGGTCAGAGAAACAACACTGAAAATACACAATACATCAGGATAGACGAGTAAAAACAACAGCTCCTCCCACACTGAGCTCCTAGGGGAGATCATTCAGAGAATATGTGTTGCTATTGTTCAAATATGTTAAAAATAATGTGTACAAAAAGTTTTTTTGCATTTAAACAGTAGTAGAAACACGCAGGCTAGCGACGACCATTATGGGGTGCAGTTTAAATCGAATGTTTTGATCTTTCTTGGCTAAAAGGTTTTCGCCCTACAGCATCAATTACGGAAGCCGAGAGCGGCCGTATTCGTTAATAATATTTTTCTCTTGTTATCTCGTGATAACGACTTATTTATCTCGTTATCTCGAGAAAACGGATTCGTTCTCTCGTGATAACGAGTTATTTATCCCGTTATCTCGGTGGTCCGGTTTTCTCGTTATAACGAGATAAATAAGTCGTTATCACGAGATAACGAGAGAAAAATATTATGAATGGATACGGCCGCTCTCGGCTTCCGTATCAATAGCTGCGATTATGCACTTGAATTTAGAGGAGTAAGATAACAGAATCCAAATGACCCCCTAATCTGCAATCTACTGACATCTAGTGGTGAGATTTCACACGCTGTAACCGGCGTCTGAGCGTCTGCTTAGCTTACCTCGAAGCACGAAAAGGAAACGATCATGATTACCAGGGTCACGCTCACAAATTATTAGAGCGGAGGCAAGAGGAGTAAGCTTTAGTTGTGACTGACAGATAACCGAGTGACTCATCCTGGATCATCCGCACTACATGCAGAAACTCATAGTGACTGACAGGGAGTCAGGCTACTTTCCTGAACGTTATCCAGCGTTTCCCCACAGATATGAGTTCTATTTGTGGCACTAGTGAGGGCTGTGCATATGCAGGTGTTTTTATGAGAGAATTATTAAATAAGATCAAATAAATGTAATATCATATGCTTCCGTGCAAATATGAGTTGGCCCACTTTGTTACCAGAAAGAAGAATAGCGGGAGAAGCAGGGTCTTCTCCTACCGCTTCTAATTTGGCGGCCAAATTCCCACTCGAGCATCTTGGAGCGCAGTTAGTGGAGGTTCGTTATTCCGCTCTGGATTTAAAAGTCAGCTGAAGGATATCTGCGTCACCTCAGCTGTTCCATATGCACGAGCACAGCCTTAGGTGTAAGGCTGAGGTTACACTATGGCTTTTCACATGGCTACTCGATCAGATTTCCCAATGACAGTTCATCACATTAGCGATGAACGTTTGTGACTTTTTACGATGGTAGCACAGAGGGAGTCAGAGTCGAGCTTTCACACAGCGCCCTCACTCTAACAGCTCATTAACGTACGTTGGATCGGCTCGTTATTGGACTGATATTTTGTCATGTGACTGTTGCATCATTAAACACCTCTCCGAGGATGCTGTTCTGTGGTTGATGCCAACGTCTAACCTCCCTGCTGAAGCTCCCTGCCATCATTTATTTTCAAGCAGAATGCAGTCACCCCCCCCATGTAGAGCCGTAGCACTGCTCTGCCCTTCCTCTGCTATCTAAGTAAGCTGTTGTATCAGTAAACACCGTGCTGTTCATGTCAGGTGTGTGCTCCACTTCCTAAAGAGACGCTACGTCTGCTCTCTGTAACATAACAAAGTGCTGTCTGCAGCATATGCTGTATTTTTAATTCAACAAGGGCGTTTTGGAAGCCTTGTAGCATGTCACACGCTAGCAGCTCGCAATGGCGTTCCCCTGACGCTGACAGAGAAATCAAACGTAAAATGGAGCACCGGAGCGAGGGAGCGGCGATACAGAACAGATGTTTGCCAGGAATGTTGACTTTTTGTTTGGCCCTTATCTTTGACGCTGCCATCCTCCGGTAAAGCGAATGACGGAAGAGAGAGAATAAAGGGAGTGCGGGGGTGAAAGGAAACAGCGCGGAGTGAAAAGGAAAAGCGGCGCTGTTGGTAGAACTAAGTGGAAGAAGTGTTGGCAGGCGGGATGTTCGATGGCAGGAAAGTGGGACAGCCACACAGCTGTGTTTTGGCGTCGAGGGACCCCCAGAGATTGGTGTCACTGTATTTCATTGTCAGGGAGAAGACGGGGAGCGAAACACTAGAGACGCTGTGATGTGCAGACAGAGGAGGAGGATCTGGAGGAGACAGAAGAAAGAATTAAAGTAAAAAGTGAGACAGACCCTGGAGCAGCTGCTCTTATATTGCCTGATGGTGCAGAGTAGAGGCGAGAAAAAAGAGCCAGGTAAACAGAGCCGCCTCACTCTTCACACGGCGAGAGCTGATGCCCGGTTCAATTGCAGGGTGACCTGGCGGCTGCACCCTGTCATTTAAACGCCGCAGACCAAAACAACATTTCCCATGATTCAGCCGCCGCTCGGTAGGAGCAGTGCTGACATCTTTAAGATCGGCTTGACAGTTTTGCTTGCCACCTCACAATAAATGGCCCTTTTGAGTTATATAACACCCGCTGAGATCTGTACGAATTTACGATCGGCCATTATTTCATCCTTACAGGGTGATAAATGGGGTGATAAATTCCTGTGGCTGAAGTCGCTGAGGGGTCAGGCCCTTTTCATGTTAGCTATTTCATGTTTATTTTGCACTGAGTTATCTGTCAAGGTGAAGTGGCTGAGTAATGCCCCCAAAGTCAGATGGCGACGATAGCAAGAGAGTGCAACAACTCAAGAAAACTGGCTCTGCGGGGAAATCTCACCTTTTCGTCGTCTCGGCCGAACCGCGGTCTTCAGTTGGGGGAAAAAAAAAAATCATCCGCCGCTGATCGATGTCTTATCACTCCAACGGCCACTAAAAGTAACAGCTCGGAGGAGTAGATGTGGTGCCATTGTGGCCGTGATTGCTCGCTGCAGCACTTGTGTCATAGTCAGAGTCACTCTCAGAGGCTCAGACAGAGTGAATGATGGCAGGTCTGAGTCACACCACCAGCCTCTGTGCTTGTGTATATGGGACAGCTGAGGTGAAGGCAGATAACCCTGAGAGGGAGAGCAGACAACATCCCTGCATCTTCCACTTTAAGTTCAATTCAATTCAATTTTATTTATATAGCGCCAAATCTCAACATCAAGCCTCAAGGCGCTTTACATTGTAAGGTAGACCCTACAATAATACATACAGTGAAAAAGCCAACAATCATATGACCCCCTATGAGCAAGCACTTTGGCGACAGTGGGAAGGAAAAACTCCCTTTTAACAGGAAGAAACCTCCGGCAGAACCAGGCTCAGGGAGGGGCGGGGCCATCTGCTGCCACCGGTTGGGGTGAAAGAAAGAAGACAGGATAGAGACATGCTGTGGAAGAGAGCCAGAGATTAATAACAAGTATGGTTGAATGCAGGGAGATCTATTAACACATGGTGAATGAGAAAGGTGACTGAAAAGGAAAAACCCAGTGCATCATGGGAGTCCCCCAGCAGTCTGAACCTATCACAGCATCACTAAGGGAGGATTCAGGGTCACCTGATCCAGCCCTAACTATATGCTTTAGCTAAAAGGAAAGTTGGAAGCCAATGCTGGAAGTCATTTACACG
>VURO01044744.1:0-11211 GCA_015108175.1 Pelvicachromis taeniatus | reverse complement strand
GTATGTATGTATGTATGTATATATATACATATACATTTCTCCACTCCAATGCATAACTACTTCAACGTGATCGAACACACACACACAGAGTGTACTATGTTATTGTGGATTTTGTTTTGTGAATGAAGAGCATTTTTTGGCAGAAAGCAAAGAGAATGTTACATTTTGTTTGTTTAAAGACACCATTGTTGCTATTTATTTGAAATGTTTTGTTAACTGAATAAACTCAGGTGTCTACAATCTAGCCTGGTGGACTGATCTGAGACTGCTGTGAAACAGGTCAAACTTGGGTGATTGTTCAAAGGCTTTCTGCTTTGCCTCATAGTGCCGTTTGACATTGCCTAAACATATGCGACACACTGGTTCCCTGCTTGCTGTCGAAATAATGTACATGTATGCGTGCCAGGTATTTCCAGCTATTATCGGCATACAGTTGAAGGTTCGGCACGGTAGGCATCCACCCAGCATTTTAGTCCGAAATGCACATTTTCTAGTTGTATTTTATTTACACACAACAAGACCTGGATACGTTGAAATGAACTGGGCACAAGTGTTAGTGGAAGAAATATGCTCGTCACTACTGACTAAACTCATTTCTGGCATTTCTATACTTCAGCTAATATTCTCTGGACTTGATTACTTACATAAATTCTGTCCAGTAGACTTTTTTTCTGCCAAATAGAAGGATCATCTCAATTAATTCCAAAGAAGTCATAACATTTACAAATAAGAGGAATTGTTTTCATTGTTTGCTTCCGTTTATTCTGTTATTGCGTTATTTTTCAGCTATGCAAGTATGCAGTAGTGCATAAAAATCCTACAATTTTGGCATCTGCTGGACTGAAACATGGAACCAAACATGGTGACTGATGCATTTGTCCTGCGAGGGTACAAATCTTCAGCTAAATGCAAACAAGAGGAGCTCGTTGTAACAAAAACCAGAGCTTAAAACCAACAGAAGTGTCAGACTGGAATAGAGTTTTTGCTTCTCGGATGAGGGAGTACATTCAGTGACAGCATAAGGGATACAAACAGGGACACACTTTTAATTTGCTCCTTAGTCCAGTGCTTATAAATCCCTTTCATTAAAGAGCTTAAAACTTTTCTGGAGTCTCTGTACAGACTTTATGTTCCTATGTCACACCACATCCTCATCTTTGTCAGTGAGCCACAATAAAACATAACTAGAGGCCATAAAAAACAGCATGTATTATGTTTTTGACATTATAATTCTATTATTCTAACAATGTCTTGCAAAAAAAGTGATATGTAACTTTAAATTAACAATGGAGTTCTCTGAAAATAATCCTTAATTAATTAGAGGATAAAGGTCAACAGCGTGTAATTGGTACACTTCGAAAGAACATGTTCTAATTAAGTAAAAAGGGTCCTTTATTCAGTTCACAGCAGGTCAGTGGAACATGAAGAAAGGTTGTTATTTAATAAAAGTATAGTAGCCAATAAATATAGGTTTCTACATTTGTTGGCTTTTACACCTTTATACCTACTGAATGATTATTTTTTGTTAATACAATTTCTTAACATAATTAATACAATTTCTTTTCACATGTCTTCCAAAAAAAATAATTGGCTGGCTATGAGCAGGACTCCATTAACAGATTATTTTGAACAATTAAATTTTTCATGGGCCAAATTCCACAGCTTTTTGATCACGCTTCATAAACATGTCTAAAGGGGTCTTGTCTTTAAGCATAGTTGCTGTTAAATAATTAAACTTACGTCATTATTCATTGATTGGCATCTTCATCACACTGCATTTCAGAGGCTAGTCCACCAATGTGTGCTATAAAGGTTTCAGTTTTGGGGACATGTTACGAAGACCTGCACATTAACATCACAGTGTCTTCAAAACAGCCTCCATTTGGAAAAAGAGAGTCACGGTACAAAGATTTTTCTGTTGGCTGAGTGTGAGGACAGAGACTGCTGTGCAAAGAAATTACTCATTTATGACGAAAGCCGAAACATCAAGTAAAATTGTCCCTCACTGACAAAGAACAGGCTGTATGTTCCTATGTACTTTACCTTGCATATGAGTCTGCATATGAGGTTTCCCTTTCCCTTTATTTGCATTTTTAAATAGAAAAATCCTTTCACTGACCACTCAGCGAAAGGTTGCCGACTTACAATTTAATAAAAGTTTTTAAAAAGGCCAGTAGCGACTAAAAAAAACCCCAAGCAACGCAAAATCTAAAGCACAAAATGGCCACAAAGCTGAAAGCCCCTGGTTTACATTAGGTGGAATTTAAAAACATTTTATTCACTTTACACATTTCTGCTTGTTTTTACTTGTTGCCATAACAACACATTATAGCATTTTATGGATTTCACACATAACAAATCACCTAATGGGCAGACGGGTAGGTCACGATCTAATTTAACCAACTGGAGCCGAATATAGCACAGGTAATAATTTCACTGAGCTTCTTTAGGTTTAAAGATTTATTTAGGGTTCAAGAAAAGATAGCGTGGGCTATAAATGTTTATTCCCATGCTGCTATGATCAAAAGAAGCATTAATGTTCTTACAAAATGGGAAATAAACAACAGTTTCCTGTGATAAAGTGACAGTTTGATGCTGTGTTAACCCATCCATCTACTCCAGATTACAAAATTACCAGTTTGGACTGGGCTAACAGAGAGAAACAGACAATGATTACCAACCAATCAATTAATTCTGATCCCTCCCAAAAACAGACAAACTAACATACAAAACACAAAGTGAACACAGAAAGACGAGCAGGTTCAAATCCAGAACACTGCTGCTTTGATTCAACTTTGCTTATTCTAAGAGTCGTTTACTTAAATCAATATCCTCAAAGGATCTGTAAATTAAGTGATTTGCTTCATGAGAAGCTTCTTTAAAATATATGCTGCATCACAGATCCACACTTCTCTCTGACATGTTCCCTTTGGTCAGCTGATTTTTGAGTGTGTTGTTGATATACATTATTCATCTACACTGCATTGCCAAAAGGAAATAAAGCAAAGGAAATATTTTCTGAAGTACTTCACTTTCATTATATTGCATCATTTCCTGCTAGCCCAAATGTTATGAGTATGGTGTTTCCTTACACAGTCACTGAAATTTAATAAATAAATGTTTGTTTATTCTACATACACAAAGAGTAAGAGTATGTTTGTAGCTATGTGTAATATAATGTTGCTGCAGGTCTTAAAACAAATTTTTGTCCAACACCTTTATGCATTTTTATATATATCTAATTATAACATGTTGTGTCTGTGAAGTAGTTAGCACAGCAAGAAGGGTCCTGGGGCTAAAAATTGCTTAAAAGTATATACAACAAATGTGGCTTGTAGTTTCATGTGCTTTGACAGGTCAGTAAGAGTAAAGAAAAAGAAAGAAAGAAACACTACACAGATGCTCTTATTTTGGAGGCTTCTGCTGAGTTTTCTTTGTCGTTTCCGTGTTCTTCTCTGTTTGTGTGGAGCTTGTTCCCAGTTCACCTGCAAAAAATCATATTCATCCACCAGTCGAGTATCCATAGTTAATAAACCTCAGCTCTCCAGTAGATTTTCCACCTGACTGCTTGGTCTGGTACTAATACAATACCAGACTCTAGGTTAGCACGTTTTTCCTTGTGTTGTTTGACCTCATAGTAGTGTTCGTGTTCTAATCTATTACCCACTACTGCCAGCCTCACTTAGCTACCTGCCAGTGAACCATCAGCTTCCAAGCTTCCCAGACCAGCTCCCTATTCCACAGCCACCTGCTCAACTCACTTTGCCAACCTCCAATCTCTGCTAGCTACAATTCACCATGAGAGACCTCTGGCCTCTTGTTGCCACCTCTGCAGTCCTGGCAGTATTGCAAAAAAATCCTGCTGAAGTGCTTAATCTGACTCTTTCAGAATCTTCTACAGTTTTCAGCAAAAACAGTTCAGTCTGTGAGCGGCTGACAAATATCACAAACCTCAAATATTTTAAGGCTAAATCCTTCTGTTTTTTGTACCAATACTGTCTTCCATTGTGAAAACTTACTCTGCTTTTAAGGATCTGCTCTAGATAAAAGCAGCAAACCTTCTGCACAGATTGTAATTGTTTAAAGCCAAATTCCAGTCTAAGTCTAGTTAGACTAGAGTTAGTCTAACTCCAACAAATAGGGAAAAAATGCACTTTTAACTGGAGACACAGAGGGAAGTGTGAGTGCTGAGTATTAGAACCTTTACTTTTTCATCTTTATGTAACATCACCATTCACTTGACAGCTGTTATATACACCGTATGCTTTACTGCACATCTTTTTTAATGGTTCTTTTCACAGATGGCTGCAAATGTTGATTAACAACTGAACAAAAGTTCAGGATTATAATTAAACATCACTTAACAAGCTCAAAATCTTTTTGAACTTCTTGAGCCCAGAAAACAATCTACTACCACCCGAGTTAAAGTTATTTTTAGATGTCAGTTGCAGTTGGAGTTAATCATCAGGAGACGGCATCAACAGCAGCAGCATTGTGATTTATGGTCAGCAGGGGGCATTGACGATATCCAAACTAACGGAGAGTGACCGCTGGTTTTTCACATTATCTGATGTGATCTGGATCAGCGCTGGGTTTAACAGCCGGACTCCCCTCCATGATGACTGTTTGTTCTGTGATTTTCAGGACTGAAGCTCTCAGCGGCTCATTATGAGGCCTGTTCACACACTAAAGCTCTCACACAGTAAAGCTCATTTGGTTAAAGTGCTCAGCAGTGACCCTAAATCCCCTAATTTCCTCTCCAGCAAACTGTTGGTACTTAGAGACTCAAAGCAGTTCACAACTGAGCTAAAAAATCCCAGACAGACTTTCTGGGGTCTTTGCTCTGTTAAACCACTGATACAATGCAAGTAACTTGGCAAAAACAAAGAAAGAAAAGAGCTGTCAATGCAGCAAGGCTCAAACAATTTAGCATATGTTAATATCAGTAAATTATACACAAAGCCCAGATCTTTAGGACAACTGGTTCCTGCTGAACACATTAATCTTCAGAAATGTCTTAAATATTCACCAATCAGCCATAACAATAAAGCCAATAACAGTGCAAGACTTGGCTGGGAAACCACCATTCTTGTGGATATTGCCTTGACATGTACCAACCTAAACACGACTGCAGAGCAAACATGGTAGCAAGCTCCTCCAGCAGTACAGTACATACTGTCACACCTCTAAAACCTGCTCAGGAACAAGCAACCTGACAAAGACCCCAAGGTGTTCAAATCAGAAACCCAAAGTGTCTGCTGTACCCCACAGGACTCCCAGAGTAAAGACAGTTCTTAGTGTACAGCCCGTGATTCAGTTCTATGTAGAAAAATCTTAAGCCTCAATGACTGGATGTTTTCTGTATGACTTTTTGAGTTTCTCACATCTGTGTGGATGAATTTTGATCCACTCTTCTTTATATTGTTGATTCAGTACATTTAAGACCCATTTCCATTAGTACCTACTTGGATAGACTCGGCATAGTCCCCCTCGGTTTCAGTTGAGTTTTCCATTAGGTCATTGTACCTGCTCGGCCGGGTATCCAAGCGATCCAAGCTCTAAAATGATTCTAAATTGTGACATCGTCATGCTGCATGCCACCGATTAGCTGATCAGTAGCGTCACTGGATGAGTGATGAGAGCGTCTTGTTCACAAAAATTAAAACTGCCATTTTTGAAACCCAGCAACAAGGCAAATGGCTACAAAAAACAACAGTGTGTTCGCCCGAGTCTGACGAAAAGCCACAGACTGAGCAGCAGGCATATTCTTACCTCGACGTCCACCTTTGTGGCAGCGTTTTTGTGGCATATTAATTACGTTACGGGGCATACAGATGCGTTGCTCGAACAAGAAGCACTGGATTGTAATGAAAGGGGCATAAATAAAGTCGGGGACTTTAATCAAATCTCCTTGTCCTCCACTCTTCCCACCTTCACTCAGTATGTCACCTGCCACGCCAGAGATGATAAAACATTGGACTTACTGTATGCCAACACCAAAGAGGCATGCAGCTCATCACCCCTCCCTCGCCTGAGGGGCTCAGATCACAATCTGGTTCATCTCCAGCCTGTGTATAAACCTCTGGTACACAGAGAACCAGTTGTGAAATGCACAGTAGGAGGGACTGTTTCCGTTCTACTGTGTGGGACAACCTCTGCAGCCCTTTGGAGGATGGCCTCAACAGCATCCTTGACTGCATCATAGACTACATTAACTTCTGTGTGGACAACACCATACCAACCACAAAGGTATTGTGTTTTTCCAAAAACAAACCATGGATAAATCCGGAAATAAAGGCACTCCTCAAGGAGAAGAAGAGAGTCTTTTGATCTGGAGACAAACAGGAGCTGAGAGTTGTCCAGAAGAAGCTGAAGTGGAAGATCAGGCAAGGGAAGGAAAACTACAGGAGGAAGATGGAAGAACAACTGCAACAGGACAACATCAGAGGGGTTTGGAACAGCCTGAATCTCAGGACAACCCCCCCCCCCCCCCCCCCCCCCCCCCCCCCCCCCCCCCCCCAGGCTGCAGGAGACTTGGGGTGGGTGAATGACCTAAATAAATATTTTAATAGGTTTGATCTACTACCCACCCCTCCCCCAGCATCGTCCCCCCTGCTACAATCTCTCTCCTCTTCAGGACTTCACACGTCTCAGCACCCAGCAATCACACCCACCCCCGGCTTCTGGGGGCTTCAACATACACCCCCCTCCCCCAAAATCCATTCTTTCTTTCTTATCACTTCAAGTGAGGAACGAGCTTCACAAGATCAAGGTGTGGAAGGCTACAGGTCCAGATGGCATCAGCTCCAGGCTCCTGAGGTGCTGCAAAGATGAACTGTGTGGCATTCTAGGATAACTGTTCAACCAGAGCCTGTTGCTGGGGAAAGTACCACAGCTGTGGAAGACCTCCTGTGTGGTACCGGTACCAAAGACCTCCCATCCCAAGGACCTCAGCAGCTACAGGCCGGAAGCCCTGACATCGCATCTGATGAAGACCCTAGAGAGGTTGGTTCTCAACCATCTGTGCCCCCTGGTGAGCTCTTCATTGGATCTGCTGCAGTTTGTTTACCAGCCTGGCATAGGGGTGGAGGACGCCATCATCTACTTCCTGCACTGAGCTCTAACTCACCTGGAGAAGCCTGGAAGCACTGTGAGGATCATGTTCTTTGATTTCTCCAGTGCTTTCAAAACCATCCAGCCATGACTCCTGAGGGACAAACTGGAGCAATCAGGAGTGGACCACCACATGTCCCAGTGGATACTGGACTACCTCACAGGATGCCCACAGTATGTGAGGACACAGGGCTGTGTCTCTGATACACTGGTTTGCAGTACGGGGGCCCCACAGGGAACTGTGTTGGCACCGTTCCTCTTCACCCTCTACACCGCAGACTTTTCCATCAACTCCCCACGATGCCACCTACAGAAGTTCTCTGATGACTCTGCCATAGTCGACCTCATCGCAGGTGAGGAAGATTCAGAGTACAGATAGTGGACTCTGGACTTTGTGGACTGGTGCCAGCAGAACCACCTGCTGATCAATGCCAGGAAAACCAAGGAGTTTGTGGTAGACTTCCAGAGACGCAGAACTACCACATTGACACCGGTGAACATCCAGGGAGTGGACATTGAGATAGTGGACTCTTATAGGTACCTGGGTGTTCACCTGAATAATAAATTGGACTGGAGCCACAACACTAATGCTCTTTACAGGAAGGGTCAGAGCAGACTCTACCTGCTGAGGTCATTTGGAGTCCAGGAAGCGCTTCTAAAGACTTTCCATGACTCTATGGTGGCATCTGTCATTTTTTACAGCGTTGTATGTTGGAGCAGCAGTTTATCAACAGCTGAGAGGAAGAGGTTGGATAAACTCATCCGGAAGGCCAGCTCTGTTATAGGATGTACCCTAGATCCTAGTGCAGGTGGTGGAAGACAGAAGGCCAAAATAACATCTCTGATGGTCAGAGTCTCCCAAGCCATGCATGTAAATGTAGCTGAACTGCAGAGCTCCTTCAGTGACAGACTGCTGCATCCTGCACGAAGGAGCGTTTCCGCAGGTCCTTCCTCCCTGCAGCTGTCAGACTGTACAATCAAAACTGCTCCTAACAAACATAGATGTTTACATCAGCACTGTGATTTGCACACTAATCATTCAAACAACTACATACTGTTATAACAACTACAACTGTTATAACTTGCACATTATTTTTGCACATTATTTTTTCTCTCAGTTACATTCTTAATTATTTATACATTTTCCAGTACCCTGCTCAGTAAAAATTATTTTTCTGTTGTCTGGTCCCCATTGGACAATTAAAGGATTATTCTATTCTGTATTAGGCAATATTAAGTCACCCCAAGATATAGCCCACACCTTGAAAAGTACAGCTTACTTACAATGTAAGATGGGAAATTATTGTATCTTTTGTCCAGAATTTAACATGAAATTATGAAGTAATTAAAATTAAGTACATTATAATTAAAAATTACTTGAAGTATACTTAAAATTACGTACAATGTAATGTGTTTCCTTACTGTAAAATACCCATAATTTAATTATAAAGTACTGACATTTAATTACGCTCTAAGTAGTGGGCTGTATTTTAAACTGCTACCACTTCTGTAATGTAACATAATAAATGTAGCTGATTAAAATTTCCAGAGTTATTTAATTGAAATTATGTTGCTTTTTTTAACATTGCCCTTCTTAGACTTGATGTGGAGAACAAGAAATAAATTCTGTGAGCCGCTGTACTCAAACCATAATGTCCCATTGTTAGCTACTGCTATATATGAATGGACAGATTTAATTAAATGTTTTGAAACGGGAACAGAATGGGTACTTTACTAGATAAAACCTATGTATGTACTCCCAAGTGAGGGATGAGGGACAGGGATTTGTGGATCTTCTGCATTTCCAGTCACATATGAGCAGACTTTGCTTGCATGCAGGTAAACAGTCCACATGGAAAACAACAAACTGCATTTACCAAAATGCAATTTTGAAAATCTTAGACTGTGGTTTGAATAGGACTTGTGATTTGCATTTTTCCAAATACATCTGCATTCATAAAAAGTCAGTGACACCAAAAACAGAAGGTTTGTATCAGGGTATTCACTGACTACACTGGAAAAACTCCCTAAAAAACTTCAGTGAGAAGTCAGAATATTAACTGAACGTTTCAAGGACTAAGTTGAAACCACTCTAGTCTTTGTGAGTTGTTACTGTTATATTATTTTCTAAGATTTTATTTATATATTCATATTAATATTATAAGCTAGCATCTGTGTTGATTGAAATTGAGAAAACAAGTCAAAACACATTATTAATAAATAAGACTTTCAACAACTGACACAAACTAAATACCCAGTTCCCTAAAACATTATTAGTTTAGAAGTTTTAAAAACACAGTTAACTGGAAACATAACAAGCTGTCGTACTTTTTAAGAGTATAAATATTATATATTATAAAATGAATGTCAGGTAGATGAAATGTATAGATTAAAGTACTTAATGAATGTATGGTTAAAATGTAACTCTTCAGGACATTTTATATTACAAAATGAAGAAGAGATGGGCTGGGCAATATAAAACAAATATCCTCGCTTGACAATCTTAGCCAGAGTGGCCATATATAATATATATCTCAATATATTATATCTAAAGTAAAATCTCCTAAGAAATTTGTACTAATAGATCATTATAATAACTGTTTCTCATTATAAACAGTTTTAACTCAGTTGCGATAGTTCAGATTTTTTGGACTAGGTTTGAATGAGATTCTGATCCACAGTAAAGTATTTAGCATGCCCTGAAGCTGACAGGAACACCTTTTGTCAGAGAAATTACAGATGTGCCGCTATTGATATGGTTAAAATGTAAAAGAAACTGTCAATTCTTTCTTCCAAGGAGTTAATGTGGTTTGATTCAGACTCCTGAGAAAAATCAGTAATTTGACCTTGCAAATCATTGTAATTTGTCTACCACAGACTTGGTTGATTTGTGATATTGTGGGGCTAAGACATTTTAATGGGTTAGTTTGAAGTGTGAAAACATGAAATTCAGACAAATTAAAAATCACTACCTGGAGTCTAGTGGTTTTGAAAATAGCATTTTCTTCTATGCAGTTTCCCAAACCAGCGAACCAGTTAATCTGTTACACACACAGGTTTAACATTGGTTAGGTTAAATTATTTTTCAATGTGGAAACCAGAGCTATCTGCTGAGGAACATTAAAAGTAACCTGATGTACAGAATTAGAATGGAAGTGATTAAAGAGCTGCTTTACATTATTCAGCAACAAACCATACGTATATAAACAATATTGTCTAATTTTGGACTGCAGAACAATTTTATCTGGCTGTTGGTGGACATCATTGTGGGTGTCAGCTTCCTCATGGACATTGCCACATTGTCTTTATTGATCCTGCAGAAGAGATTATCTCTCTAAAACTCATATGCATGTCAATACCTCATTTGACCTATTGTCCTGTCACACATGTTGGCTGACTGATAGCAGTTGGCTCAAGGTATCAATATGCTTAAATACTAGTTATTTTAAAATTTAGTATTTTAAATTTTGTTGTTTTTTTTCCATCAAATTCTATTACTGATGAGAAATAGTTACAGTCTATTGTCTGGTTTTAACTTTGCACTCTGTACCTCTTTTGTAAAGATTTGGGTTTACGGGCATCATTACCAATATAATCATCCATTTTCAATGTTTTCTCATTTGGCAAGCTGTTTCTGACATATTGAGGGTGATCAAGTGATAATGTATATGTAATGTAGCGCCAATGTGAGACTTCAGTTCTAAAAGCTTAATATTGCAATATTCTATAAACATAGAGAGGAAAATATATAAATTTGGGCAACAGATATTTTACAATTTAATTTATTTGAGTTAAATCACTGTCATGGTTTATCCAGAAAAAGTTCTCTATAGAGTAACATTTCATTACCAACCAACAGTAGCATGCCATTAGCCACTTTTCAAACCTTCTGATTTTGACATTGTGCCACCAAAAAATGGTGTCTTTGAATCAACAACTTTGAATAACAATATCTTTCCTGACCGTTAGCTGTGTTTGTAACAGAATAGTAACAATAACTAGGTGTCAGAACAGAAACTATTATAATAGGGCCGGGCCCATCTGACATCCTCCTTGGCTCCTATTATAAATGGCCCCTATTTTCTACCTGGGTGTCTA
>VURO01044743.1:0-22731 GCA_015108175.1 Pelvicachromis taeniatus | reverse complement strand
GGCCTACGATTATCGGGCTGACCGCTGGGTCAATGTAACGAATGACCACGAGCGTCCTCGTGCCTATCAGGGAGCTGCCTTCCTCAACGGGTACGTCTACTCCGTCGGTGGCTTCGACAGGGTGGAGTATTTCAACAGCGTCCGTAGGTTTGACCTGACCACTCGCACCTGGCGGGAGGTGGCACCCATGTACTTCTGCCGCTGCTTTGTGAGCGTGTCTGTGTTGAATGGCTTCATCTATGCCATGGGAGGCTGTGACGGGAATGTACGACTCGCCAGTGCAGAGCGCTATCGACCTGAAATCGACCAGTGGAGTCTCATTGCATCGATGCATGAACAGAGGAGCGATGCCAGCTGCACAACACTTAACAGCAAGATTTACATTTGTGGTGGATTCAATGGCCAAGATTTTCTGCAGACAGCTGAATATTACAACCCAGAGACAGATCAGTGGACAATGATCAGTCCCATGAGCAGCTGCCGCAGAGGGATAGGTGTCATTGCATATGCAGATCAGGTCTTTGTAGTTGGAGGCTATGATGGAATCAACCGTCTGCACACTGCTGAGGCTTACAACCCGCATTCCAATACGTGGAACTTTGTGTCCTCTATGTGGACCCCCCGCAGCAACTTTGGCATTGAGGTAATCGATGATCGGCTCTTTGTTGTAGGGGGCTACGACGGCTTCAGCACCACTTCTAAGGTCGAGTGCTACGACACTTTAACCAACGAGTGGTTTGAGGTGTGTGACATGGAAATTTCCCGCAGCGCCCTGAGCTGCTGTGTGGTGTTCGGATTTCCCAACTTGACTGACTACATCATTCCTCGTGACATCCTGCCACTTTCATATGCGCCAGAAGAAGCAACGGAGTCAGTGGAGTCCTTGTAACACCCTTAAAATGCAGTACTGCTAGGTGTCAACATCTAGTACTCCAACATGAAGGACTGAAATAAATCTTTAGAGCATCAAACCGCTGGTGAACTGAGCATTTTTTTTTTGTAGATATTTCAAAAAAAATAATTTTTTTTACAGTGTACGTTAGAGCAGATACAAACTGTAATGTTATATGTGGCTTGAACAATAACTTAAATAAAACAAAATAAAGTGTTAGTATGTCAGATGACTAAGCTTTTCATTGACTGATTCTTTTGAAAACTCTTTGTATGCCTTGTAGTCATTTTTCAATAAACTTTTCAAAAGAATTCTCCCAACCACATAAATTTCATCCTTTGCTCTTTGATTTTTGTTTTGCTTTGTAGTTCGAGGTTTCAACCCCTTTTGACATGTTTTTGGTGTCTCTCATTTAGCACAAATGAAGACACAGAGGAGATTACTACTTCTGTTTGTGAAGATGGAAATGCTCGCCTCTCAGTTTTGGTACAAATGGTCCTTATATAAAATGTGACCTGCCAAATTTACTCACACCTGCTCCGGTGTGAGTAAGCCCTATTATACATATACATATACGTATGCTGTATTTCCATGTGTGCTTGCAGGTATTTCAATAGCTACCCAAGAATACTTGTAGCCAGTACTTGAATAAATGTATATTAGCTTGACAACTTGTTGATTTCTTACTGATTTGGTGTTTATATGAACCAAACTATATTTATAAAAGTGAAATGGTAACATGTACATATGCTTTTGATATTTTAAACTGTCTCTGTGACTTCATGCATGGCCCTGAATGTGATGTCAACTTCCAGCTTCCACTCTTTGTAAGATTGAGTTTGATACCCCTGCTTTAGAGTCGACATTTCATGTTTTTTGTTTGGTTTATTTTTTTACGTGTTGCTGGTGTGAAGCCAGTTATACTGACTTTAAAATTTATAACCTAATATTACTCAGTGGAAATTATTGCTCAGTTTCTGGAAGCCTATAGTGGTTCTAATGCAGTGTTGGCACCAGCACCAGATATTTTTTGGTGGAAAACATGAAATTGATTCTAGATTAGGAACTGGCAGAACATCGGTGGTAAACAGGTATTAGTGGCAACTTAGGTCCACACCTGGAGCGAATCAATTAGTTGCAATCTCACTGCTACATGCCACTAATGCAAACACACCCGTCGCTTATGTATTATACAAATTTTCTGCAGTAAAAGAATACAGTGATATTTTTGTCAAGTCATATCAAGCTGGGTTTTGCTGTTTCTGTGGACTGCATTATGTTGTTTGGCATCTGTGAGATTTCATCAGCTAATAATGTACAAGCTCTATTTGTGGAGCTCACATCGTCATTTCTATCAGAAGTGCAGCTGAAAATGAAGTATAGATTTTTTGCCTCCACCTGCTAGCAGAGAGCCGTTATCAGTATGCTGCTGCTGCATCCTGCTGTAGCAACTTGACATCAGAGGTCATGGGTGTACGAGCACCAAGCTGATTGCTTGTCTCAGTGGCAACCTCTGACTGAGTTAGTTGGTCAATAAATCTGGAGTGAGGTAAGAGCACAAGTGAGGCTGGTAAACAAATCTGCACTCGGCTGTCTTGACATAAATAACCTGGCAGATTAGATTTTCAAGGTGAAGATGACACGATAGAAATACTGGCCTGAGTGATGGCTGTCACTACCTATGATGAAGATCGGTAGATCCATAACCCTCAGCTTCTCGCAGCAGATGAATGCCCCTCCACGAACCTGGTTCTGCCAGAGTTTTCTTCCTATTAAAAAGGAGTTTTTCCTTTCCACTGTCACCAAGTCCTTGCTCAAAGAAGGTTGTGTGATTGTTGGTTTGTTTTCTTTGTGTTATTGTAGGGGTTTACCTTATGATACAAAGTGCCTTGAGATGACTGCACTGTGATTTGACAAAAAATGAATAAAATAGATTTGAGTTGAATTGAATAGATAAGAGTGGAAGTATTTGGAAAAGGTTGCACAAGGTTTTGGCCACATGGGGGCGAGAGAAAGAACCTGTAAATACTGACCTCACTCAAGTTGATATGGCAAGGTTTTGAAAAATCACTTGTGCTTGTTTTTACATGAAAATAACATTCTGATTCACTGGCTTTAATGCTTGGTTTGGTCTCTATAGGGTAAAATATCTTTTTATTTAGCAACTTCTTCACTGTCTTCACTGTATTCCTGGCTAGTTGTTTGATATGAAATAGCACCACTATAAGAATTGTCACCATGATTGACCCCTTTCATATTATGCAAATTATTTTGATCCACTTTTTTTTTTATCTAGAAGTATTGATTAGGGCCAGATTTAAAGAATTATATTTTTATGACTGTATGAGTATGAGCAGGAAACCCTTCTCACCTTTTTTTTTCTCCAACTGAATTAAAGTGACAGCAAAATCTGGGAAAAAGCTTAACAACTAGGACACATTTGCTCTGAAATCCATTCACTTGATGCCTTTTGGGGGAAAACATTTATTCCTAATACAGAGGAAAAGGTTTTCAGGTGGAAATGATTGGCAAGGGGAGCATAGCAGATGCAGTGTTAAAGTGTTAGCCTGCGAGCAGGTGCTTCCCACTGTGATCCAGATGGCTGCACCAGAGCACAAGCAGTGGGGTTTGCACCGCTATACACCCTGGGGACAGAGATCATGGCAGTGCACACATACGTACACACATTGGATTTTTTTTATTTTAATTTACATGCGCTGGTGGGGGGTAGCCGGATCTGTGGGTGAGAGGACCAGAGCTGCGTTTGTCATGGCAGAGAGTGTTGTTAGTCACGTTTGTTGCTGCAAGTCATGCAAAAAGTCCTGCAGAGTTCTACTCTTGCTTAAAAACTTACTCCTTTGATCCAACTTTAAAACTTTAAAACCATCTATTTATGTAAGACCTCAGCTCCGTCGGTCTCGGTGAACCCTGTGAAAGACGGTGCTAATGATGGTATGTGTCAAAGTTAAAATTAAACAAGCTTTTGCTTTTCTTGAGGTACTCCTCTTGTGCCATTAAAGAAAGAGCACCCGGAGACATTTGATTGAGGCTGATTAGTCAGTTGCTTCATTGAATGTAATCAAAGGGGACGTTTTAGACAACCACCAGAGTTGGAGATGTCCACAAGATGGTGCTCTGGATGGGCTTATCAATATGCACGGTGACAAGCGAGGAAGTGGATCTGTAGGTGTGTGTTTGTGTGTGAGAGAGAGGAGAGTTGGGGACATGGAGATCGAGAAAGAGAAAAAGAGAAGTGTTGGGCTCGCTGAATGCCAATAAGAAGCTGAAGGCCTATTTGCAGTATGTCATTCCCAGCACACAGCTGGGTTTTTCACTCTGACAGGACTAGCAGCAAAAGGTTACAGCACCTGCACTTCTCCCTGTGAGAGAAATAAGAATCACTGTGTTTGTCTGTTCAAGAGAGACAGACTCGGTGTGTGTGTGTGTGTTCTCTGCTTGTGTTTGCCTATGCAGATTTGCTTTTCACAGCCATTTTCAGATCGCAGCGGTTGCCACAACCCAGGCATCAGTCTTCCAAAGCCATGATGTCAGATGCACTTTGCTTTTAATTTCTTTCTCATTCCACTTTTAAAAAGAATAAAGGAATCAAGGATGTCCAGCACATTGTAAGATTTGATGGCCGTATGAAATATGCTTTTAAAATAATTGGACTGATTTGGTCACTTTAAAGAGAACACGGCGAGCTATTTAAAGCAAAGCAATCAACTCTGGAATATGAAACAGGAACAATTATGTTACTCGAAAGGTCAAAATGCCACTGAAAACATTAGTCACGATTAAAGTATAAAAATATATATCTGACATGTCTATTAGGCCGATGTAATGAGCCACACTTTTTTTCTAAAATTTGAATGCATTAATGTATATTTACCCAAGAAATTTCCATTAATGAAGGGCAGTTCGTCATTGACTTCTCTTCAGAAACTAATCCCTTTACTCAGTTGTTTGAATCTCCCTTTAATGTCTTTAAAGGCATTTTGCCAGCAAGTTAGACAGCCAAGATTCACATAATGATTAAAGTTTGCTATTCAGACCAGGGAAAGGCAGAGCAATGTCTCTACTGTGTCCTCACAGTGACCAGATATTCCCATCACGCACTCGTGCTTGCAGACTTATCTCATGTGAATCTGTATATTTTGCCTCGTTTTTCAGTGTTGAAGTCAGGGATTTGGGGCTGCTACTGTGCCCTCAGTGTGATTTGCTGTTTGATCGAGAGTCTGTGCCTCCAAAGGAAAAGATTAAACCCATGCGGCAGATTCACCACTACCATCACTGACAGATATGATAAAGATAGAGCTGGTACTGTGATTTCATTCATGTTGGATCTTTCATTAATCAATAAAGAGAAGAGAAGGAAAGATACATTTGATTAATGGACAAATCCCTTTGCCATGTTTTACCTTGAATATCCGACTAACATTGTCTTGGGGATATTGAATTTAGCTTCTGTTTGATTTCTGCAAGGACCAAAGAAGGCTTTGCAAAAAAAACTTTATGAAACAGTTGTGATTTAAATTCCTCATGTTTTCCATATCGCCTGGGGTATATTTGAAGTCTTTATTAAAAGGATTTCTCACTGTGTTAATCAAAGTATTTAAGTTTTAGCTGTGACTAAATTAATGGTCTTAATTTTCTTTTAGGAAAGTCCATTTAGCCTGCTGTTTTGTGCCACCTCCTTTACACTTAGACACACAGAAATAAATTGGCATTCTGCAGTTCCTGCTGTAGAAATATATATAAAGAACAAAGCCTTTGCATCAAGGTCAGGGAAGAAAGGGAATTTTTAACACTATACAGATCCAAGCCCACTTCCTGGCAGGTCATTGCCTTTAAAAAACAAGAAAAAACATTCATAGATGGAAGATCTACTGTTTTATGTATGCTCATGGTGATTCGGACTGGTTATATGCTACAGTCTCTAGTTTTGATTGCTGTGCATATTCAAAGAATCAATTTATGAAAGTCATAAAGTCCAAATTGTGTCATTCTATATGAAGCACATTGAGGATGTTTTACTACGTGGTCATTAACAGCAGTAATCAATACAACAGAATGACTTTTAAAGACAGCCTTATTTTGATGAAAAAAGTCTAGAGATTTGAGATTTGTAAACATGGTATTTTTGTTTTATATATAAGGGTGGCATGGCTCTGCCAAAGGACTGTCAGTGGGATTGGTTATGGCACCAAAGTCAATAGGTGTTCCACATAGGTCCTAGGTATTTAACATAATCTACAGATTCAGTTTTTAAATCTTTTCTGACAGGTTTGTCACAGGTAAAACTGCACTGTGCTGTCACTAAAGGGAAATAAATATTGGAATAACTTCTCATTTGTAATAAATGAACACTTTTAAGGCAGAAGATACAGTTATTATGGCAAATCAGACAGAGGATCATATTTGACACCAAATACATAATTGTGATTGTCTATTATTATATTATTATGGGTCTTGTTTTATATACGTTCAGTTGTGCTTTGTATGTTTTTATGTTACCTGCTCAAAGATAAGTTTAATACAGTCTGGCAAGTTGCATCATATATTTTCGTCTGATATCCATTAATATTGACTGGCCTCGATAAATAAACAAATAAGACTTTTCTTTAAAAGATCAGTTTTATGAGAAAAGTGATGTGGCAGTGGGAGCCCATGGAATATCAGTAACATTAAGTTAATTCTAGCAATGACAGGGAGCAGACAAGTAGCACAGTTGCATTAATCTGAACTTTGAGGCAAGCAGCTGAGGTGACTACCAGTTGGAGGAATTGGTAGATGTTGGGTTGGCAGAACTTGTCATGTTTACAGCAGCAGTTGGCGATGATTTTATCATCTACATGTGGATAGGGTCTCACTCTCCATCCCACATTTATGTACTGCTCAAATAGTCCCATTCCAGAAGCTGTGAAGTTATTCAGAATGTGAAAATAACATTCCATTGCTGGTTTGATTTCATCCCAATACCAATCTAGAAATAATTGTTGTTGTTGTTGTTTTTTTTTAAAGGAAAATGCAGTCAATGAGTTAGCACCATTAAGCAAAACTTTATTCAGATAAATGTTTGTGTGTCTGGTGTTTTTTGTTTGTGTCAATGTACTTTTGAACTAAAAAATTTATTGACTCTCTGGGCAGTTTTGTTCAAATGACTTTTCCAAAATACAACCACGGAGCATTTGAATACATAATAAAGTCCATGAATGTTTTTTGTTAAATCCAGAAAAACATTCCAAAATTGGATCAGTACAGCTGAAAGACTCCAAGGCCAAAATATGCAACTTTTGATTCTCAGTTGAGAGGCATTTGGGAGAATTTTGAAATGCTGTAACAAAGTTTTGTCAGAGTAAGCTTTTAAAACTTTTAAAAACTGCATAAATTACTCCCAAGTTGATAAAATCTTTAAAAAATAGTGTTTAATGTGGTCTTGTTTTCATTTTTCAGTACAACTCTTAAAATTGGTCTGTCCAAAGTTTGGGAGTGTCCACATAATGCCTATATGGTTCAAGCCTTGGTTCTTAGCCAAGTCAACTCCATGCCACAAACTGTATCACGATCACAACCAAATGGCAAAAACAAACAAGCCCAAGCTTCTGCAGTTCTATTTTCCATCTGCAACAAACCACCAGAGCGTCAAGCGACTGCAAGCTGTTTGGCTCGTAGGGAATGAAATAGGCTTTACACTTGAGAGAGCACAGCGCAGAGTTGCTTTTTTAATAGGATCCCAGGCACGTTGCTCAAGTCACCAGTGAGGTCCCACCTGCAGGTACTGTGGGCCGGTCTGTGTCTGAGGGACAGGAAAGGGAGGAGAGAGGAGTACGGCTCAGAGGAGATCTGGAAAGAGGAGCGCAAGCTTTGCTTGTCAGTAAAGTGGAGAGGGGAGAGAGCTTTCTGGTACACCTGTCAGACGCATGAGCAAAGTACATCTGTTCATCCCCTCTTCCTTCGTCAGATGTCACAGTCTAAAAACAGGGCTTTCTGAAAACACAGCACACTTATTTCTGCCAGCCTCTGTCACACTGTCTCTTTGTTTTTTCACACAAATATGAGCGCACACACGCATACATACACAGACAAAGAGGAAGAGATGCAAATGGGTTTGGAGCAGAAATGCCACAATGCAAACACAGCCTGTAAAATACAGGACCAGCATTAGAGAATTTGGCTATTGCTGTCCAAATCCCTCCCTTCATGCATATACATATATCTATATCTATCTATATCTATCTCTATAACTCTCTAGATAGAGATATAGAGATAGATATAGATCGATAGATATACATATATAGATAGATATACAGATATAGATATACATAGATATATAGATATATCTATATAATTTAATTCACCTGGATGACCAGCTTTATGCTGCTTAATAATATGAGCTTGCAGGAACAATGATTAGATCAGGAATAGGAGGGAAGAATTTAAATTGTCCTCACCCTAAGATTTGTTTGGGTTAAACTGTCCAATTTACTGTTTACTGTAAATTTCTCTACAGCTTATTAGTGCAAAAAGATAATTTGTTGTCAGAGTTTGAAATGCAATACTTGGTAGAGAACATAGACGTTAAGGGTACATAAAGAATTAGATATGCTATTTCTTGTCCCATTTACAACTGGTGAAAAACAGTGTTGTTTTGTGTAATTGGATTATTTTACTAGTTTTCCTCTTGATGTTCTTTGCAATGTGCTGCGTCGCAGTCCCCCAGTGTGCCCTGCTCAGTGTGTGTGATAAATAACACACAGAATGCATAGACGTAATATGTAAATGTGGGTTTTAGTATAAAAGCTGCTTTTGGAGGTCTATAAGACTATAAGATTTTCTGTTTAACAGAAATGTTTTGCTTTCACTTTTTGTAAGGCAGAGCCCTCATTTAGTTAAAATGATTGCATTCATGATTGTTTAATTATTGACAGATGAAATGAGGGAGGAGTCTCTGTGCATTATGATATTTGCAGATAACACTGAACTGTGATGAGAGCAGTTAGCAGGTCCAAGAGAGCCTGGAACAGTTGAGGTATGCAGAAAAGGAATGAAAGTCAGTGGAAGCAACACAGATTACGTGTTTGATTGAGTGGGAGACCGGTGGAAAAGTGAAGAGTAGGCGAGGAGTAGAGGTAGTATACCATTTAAAGCAATAGATAGTAGAAAAGAGAGAGATAAAGAAGACAGTGAAGGCAGGGTGGAGTGGGTGGAGACAGGTCTGACAGAGGGATAGCAGCAAGAGTGAAAGGAAGGGTTTACAGAGTGGTGCAGAGACATGCTACGATGTATGGTTTAGAAAGGGTGACACTGACAAAAAGACAGGACACAGAGCTGAAGATGTGTTCATTGGGAGTGACCAGGATGGACAAGATTAGAAATGAATCTATCAGACGCACAGCACAGGTTTAGTGGTTTGGAGTCAAAGTTAGAGAAGCAAGGCAGATGGTCTGAACATGCGCAGAGGAGGGATAGTGGCTATATAAGAGGATGTTAGCGCAACCTCTAGCATCCTCTTCTGAGAGAAGAAGATGAGAACTTAAAAGATCTTAAATTATACTGATTTGTATATACATGTATCATTTATTCATGTACAGAATACTCCACAAATCTAAAAAGACTTCAGCATTGCATCTGCACCTCGAATGAGTTAAAATTCCACAATGAGGTTTAGCTCTTAGCAGGTCACCATGTCTGAGCCTTGTGTAACAATTATCGGCTCCCAGTAAGTGTTGATGTTCTCAGTTGTAAATAAAATCAGTGTTCCTGCAACTGTATTGTACTTTTGTCATATAATGTAACTATTGTCTATAAATGCTTTAAACTTGTTTTTTTTTAAGCCATTCAAAGCAGAATTTTAATTCTAAGTTAAGGCTAAATTAAGATTGTAAAAATTCATTTAGAATTGGGGAAGGCTTGCTTTATTACACACTGAAAATAAACAGGTTATTATAACTTAAGTTGCACAATTTTTTGCTTTATGCACCAATTCATCACGTCTCACAGCTCAGTGTGTTTTTAATTTGTAGTTTGTAAAAGCTTAACTTCATTTGCACGTGTCTAAAATGTGCTACACACGTACAAGCAGCTCTTACCTATAGTTTCGAGAGCAAAATGTTCATGGTCCTTCAGCATTGCTTTTGAAATTCTCCAAAAATAAAAAATAAATCTCCTTTTGAGTGTGAAATTTTTAATTTAAGCACTCTGAAAACACACAAGGCCACACAATCTTCAACCAAAAAAGTAGTAAACATTTTTTTAAAAGAGGTTTTAGGATATCTTTGCAGCTCTGTGTTTGTCCTTGCCTGGTGCTGTCTCAGCTGTGAGCCAAATCTGGCTAAGCTGCTGCCACATCATCGGCTTAACTCTTCATCAGTTTTAATCAGCGAATAAAATGCCCCCCCCCCCTCTTCCCCATCTGAAAACTTAAACTTTTAGTTTAGGGTTTCTGTTTGGTACTACTCATAAACAAAAGTTATAGTCAGTTTTTGGAAGGGGGGGAATCAAACTGGCAAATGTCATGAAAGTTGGAGCTGGCAGATCTTTTCACTGGCAGTCAGCAGCTAGCACCCTGGGCAATACACACATATAACATAAGCATGCGAATGTCAAAGTGCTGAAGAAGAGTGTTCATACTAAAAATGCTTCGTGTTTTAAAAGAAATCAGTTTATGATACACTGTACAAAAACACTCTCATGCTATCTGCTATCTTCCTGAAGGGTAGCAGAACTCCTTAACTTCATATTTCAGGTTGCAGATAAACGCACAATTTGGCAACCGCAGTTATAGGATGATTAGGAATTTATGAAGAGAACAATGATAAGCAACATCCTAATGATACATTTCTGTAACAAAGAAGAAACAACATTAGCCCCAGCAGGTGAGGGTGAAAGGAAGTCAGCGGCAGAGAAAAAGTTCTTGTTTATGAGAGGAGGTCTCAGGCAGGGGTTAAAGCGGGATTTAGCAGGTAGGGTCACACTAAGATGGGGTGTAGCATTTCAGCATTGGCAAAATAATTACTTAGAAATAAGCCACAAAGTAATTTGCTTTGTGAGGTCTAGTAGATTTTTTTTTTTTTTGTACAAGCAGTGATGAGCCGACCTGTGCTGTTTCTCCAGTAACAGCTCTTTGTGGATTTAAGGCTCCAAATTAACTCAGCAAGATATAGGCCAATGTCTCATAAGCTATACGGTGATTTCCAGGCTGTATAAAGCTAACCTAAAAGGTAGAATTAGGTGAGTGAATCTAATTAAAATCATCACCTTAATTACCCTTGATGTAACCTAACACTGACCATGAATAGCCTGTTCTGTACCAGCCTGGCATAGTGAATCACTGTAAACGTCACCACAGTACTGTGATCTAACCAGTGTAGCCTGCACTGTACAGCCTGGTATATTAGCCTTTAAATAACACAAAATTTGTATAATTCAGTTTGTTTTGCGAGGAAGTTTCACAAACTTATTCAGCTACACATACATGTATAGCGCCAAAATCTGATTTAAAAGCTCTCGAACGAGGATGTTACATGTAAGATTTAAATTTCCAGTTTATCAAATTTCACGTGCTGCGCACTCCTTACCTTTAAAAATAACCTTTCATCTTCCACTTCTGTCCTCTCTTTCCTACAGCTTTCTCCATTTCTAATTTTGTCACATTCATTTTTTTTCTCTCCCTGAGAAATAGACTAACTTTACATTTAGCTCACACACTGATTTTGTGCCAAACTGAGTAGAATCAGAAGTGACCTGGCTCTTAAAAAGCCCTTTACTCAGTTTATGCTTGCTCCTCGTATATTACGCTAGCTAAAAGCTGAAGCACTGCAAGCCATTTCATTTGCATCAGCAACATGAATGCATCACTGGGATGAGAAGAAAAAAAGGGTGTGAGTGGGCTGTAGGATATTTTCACTGGTTTCTTGTTACTGAGCATGTATCTTCATGCTGTCACTGGAAGCTACTGCCAGGCTGTAGCAGGCAAAAACGTAACTAATTTGACAGTAATATGCATTAATCTGCTTATCATATTTAAATGCTCATTAAGAGAAGGTTCTGGATTGTTCTGGCCCACTTTAATCTCTGCTGGTAAGAGGGGGCACCCTGCTGTCAGGATTGGGGTGAGCAGATCAGTGGGCTACTGGATGGAAGGTGCAGGAGCTGAGGCTCTTTGGGATTCATGGGGATGCTGCCACAGAGAAATAACAAGCAGCAACAAAACTGGGCTGTAGCCAGCAGGTGATGTGGAGCAGCTTTTAAACTCTACTGATTTATTTTATGTTGGCTTTTTGCTCATATTCCAATATCCTGAACAATGAGGTGGAAATATGAAGATAAGGGAATATGGACTCACTGACATTTTTGCAGCATTTGCTGAATCATTCTGTTTCTAAGAGACTTTTTTTTTTCAGGAATGCATTCTTCTCCTTTTAGAAAATGGTACGTGCAAAGATGGGTGTAGAAGTTAGATGCTTAAACTTTATGTAAATTCTAACTGGTAGCCAACCTTATCAGCTTTTCTGAGTTTTTACTTTTTTTAAAGTATTTTCTTGGTTCTTAGTGCAGAACAAAGAATATGTTGTACTGCTTGAAAACAAAACTGTAGAATAAAAATAAAGAGAGGCTAACAGTAAAATCTAAATCTTTGTTGTATTGGTGTACAGTTTCTTGGCATAACCATGTGTACTTGTGGTATTTTTATAGTGTCTTTGAGGGCATTTTGTTATGAGGCTGAACAGAGTTAATAGAAAATGAGGAAAGAGAGGTGAAATAATGTACAACAAATTCTCCAGTTGGCATCAAACCAAGAATGTCTTGCACACAGGATGCTTTTCAACCACCAGGCCACATAGGTTCCCCACAAAGAGACAAGATTGGATCACTGTAGTTGTCCTCAATTGCATTTTTTTTTTTTTAGCTTCATATAAGTTGGTAGCTACTCTGAAAAAAACCCCCAAAACTCTCAGGTTGTCCAGATCCAAACAGATCATTAACGTTTCTCTGAAGCTCATATTTGTTGAAGTTCTTACATTTCTTAGGTAACAACTTTAGTGGCACAATGCTCAAGTTTGCGATGAGCGCTAACTTTTTCCCACTCAATAAAAGTTAACGTGATGGTTCCCGATGGTTAGGGACAAAAGCAATCGCATTGGCAGAAACCAAACGGACCAAACTTCAGTCAGGAGAACCAGTGAGATAATTTATCCACAATGCGAGGTTGGTCATTTATATACTCCTGCATAGGCTGACCTGTAGTTGCATCGTTAAGGTTTTAAAAACTGGGCTTTAAGATGAATAGTGGTAATAAAAACCGAGAGGCCGACAGTGATCACTGACTTTTTTTAGGGGCTTGTTCAGATTAAATAGAACAAGCTACAAAGCATTAAAAAATGTTAACACCACAACAGCCTTTATAAAGGCAGAGTAGTTTGGACCCGGAAGCTGGGCTCATACGTCATCACTTAAAGACCGGATAGATTGAACATGTATGGTTTGTTTTTTGCCAGGAGAAAGACTCTTCGTTCTAAAAAGAACATGGCAGCATGGTTTAGGTTTGCAAAGTTGTATCTGAACAAACCACAAGACTTCTGGAACAATGTCCCTTTGGACAGCACCACATTTGGAGAAAGCCAAAGACAGCATATCAGCACAAACACATCATACCAACTGTCAGCACGGTGGTGGAGGGGTGATGATTTGGGCTTGGTTTGCAGCCACAGGACATGGATTGCTTGTAGTCATCAAGCCAGACATGAACTCATCTGTATACCAAAGTATTTTAAAAATTAATGTCAGGTAATTTGATAGCTAAAGCTTGCCCCCAAATGGGTTATATAACAGGGCAATGATCCCTGAATGGCTGAAAAAGAATAAAAGTGTTGCAATGGCCCAGTTACAGTCCAGACCTCAGCCCAATTAAAATCCTGTGCTGGGTTCTTAAGAGAGATGTGCAAAAATAGCAAATACCTCAATGAACTGAGGCGACATTATAAAGAATTGGCCACAATTTCTCCTCAATGATGTGAGACACTGATAAAGTTATACAGAAAACAATTACTTCCAGTTATTGCTGCTAAAGGTGGTTCTTAAAGTTTTCACAGGACTCTCTTGGCAATATCACTGCTCATAGCAAGAATGCATATGCTGGCATGATTATCTGAAACGTTGTTTAATATGAGAATTCACCATCACGGCAGTATAAATATGACAGAAAATAAGAAAAATAAAAATATCTTTATCTTTAATAAGCCACAGTAGTATCCACGTGAATTGCTTGATTGAAATTGTTTAGCTGAAAAAAATTGCTTTCCACAAGAATAACAATTTCCCAAAAAGATAAGTTAACATCCAATATGAAGAAACTGCATTACACATCTATAACAATTCTAGCTCCCCAAACTCTAATTTTGCACAAAAAAAAAAAAAAAAATGCAATTGTAGAATAATCTCATTTGGGACAAGTGCTAAACAGTGTTCTTGAAATAAAAATCTATCATATTTTTGATTAATAAATCTCTGGACAGAGCTTGTCTGCTAGAGGCATTACATGAAAGCCTTTATATTTGCTTTTGGAGAGATCTGATTCTGTTTAAAAAGAAAAAAAAAAACACCCTTCTGCCTCACAGAAAAAAAATCTTTTTATGTTATCAGAGGCAGAAGCATTGTTTATATGGAATAAATGGAAGAGAACCACGAGCAGTCATAGCAACCTAAAAAAAATCTGTGACTGACAGAAAAACTGAGGGAAGATTGCAAAGCATTGCACACACCATCTGACTGACAGGCAATACCTGAAAATGGATCGCTTGGCTGCTTTGAGACCAAGTTGTCACCAAAATAAACGTTATAAATAGGAATCTCCTGTCTTAAAGGCTTTAGGCTTGTAACTGGCATGGTTTTTAGCACATATGTTGCTACCACTGTTTTACAGGGCTGCCAGATGAAGGCAGACACTTGTACACCGAGTGGTAAATCTGTGTTGGATGAATGCCTCAATGAGTGCGATTTAAAATCCCATCTTTCTGCCTGGTGTTTAGGCCTCTTCAGACCCTGCCGATAAGAGAGGGAAGTTTTCAGCCGCATTACAAGTAGAGAGAGGATGATGACAGCAGGGCTCACCTCACCCCAGGGAGGTGAGTAGCCCAGAGGTGTTGTGAAGAAATGGATTTTAGGAACACGGCTGTGCACTGAGAAGACCAAAATGGAGGAAAGCGAAGGCACACCGTGGTAAACATTGCGAGACAAAATGGGAGGCACAGGTGGAGAAAGTCTAATGATCAATACTGGTTGTCAGCAGAGAGAAGAAGAGTAGAGATATTGAACGATGAAAATAGGAGATAAACATTTAGGTTGAGCATAGAATATAAAAACAATGTGTATGTCATATTTATATATTAAAAATGCAACAACCCTGAGTGCACAGGTATTATTGCGTTCATCTTGATGATCATTCAAATATGTTTGCCAGTCTGTTGACATATGGAGATTAAATATTCAATTTCATCCTTTTAAACTATGTATGTGGCTGCATAGTGTAGTGGTTTACACCAAGGTTGCTGATTTAGTTTCAGTCACATTTACAAATTCCTCCTGTTTCTGCATGCAAGAGGCCATCTGATCGAAAACTGCCAAGACAAATACACATGACGCTCTGCTGCTGATGACTCGTCGGGACAAGGGAGCAGCAAAAAGTAGCTTCCTCTATCCTTTTAAACTCTGTGTTCTTCTCCTCGACGAGCGATATCCATTATTTGGTGCTCAGCAGCTGCTGTGCAAAGTGTGTTATTTAAGGTTATTTTGTTGGAAACAGTTTCCTGCTGTGATCAAAAAGTGTATGTATTGCAATGTATTGCAATTGGTTTCCACCATATAAGACTGGCTTGATAATTTCCACTGACTGTTACAGAGTTCCTACACAAAAACACAACATAGACTTTCAACTTCTGTAGAAAACTCATATGATGCCAGGTGTTTGTTCACCGCTCACGTACACAGTGGTAATATTTTCCCTAAAGTTATCAATGATAATGAAAAATAACCTGAACCTACACATCCTTTTTGAATTAAAACATTTACATCATTTTTAACATGTCTGAATTATGGCATATATTTTTTGTTCCTCACAGCCAAGACTTTGAAGAATTTATGGACCATATGGAGTGTTGCACATGGGATGGGAATTAACAATTGGTTCTTGTAGTTACCTGGTTTTCAGTACTTCAGTTCCTGCCATCACAACTTTGCCATGGTGCATGCTAACATTAAGCTAGCGAAGAATCGAGAGTGACGTTAATGCTGAGTGAATGCCGACCCCAGCCCAGCAGCCACAGCCCTAATTTCAATAAGTAACAAACGGATGAGCAGTTAGGTTGCAGCCTCCATTTCTACCTGTTCATGTTTCTACAGTAGAATCACCATGGCGATCGCTTTAAAGTCATCTTTGCTTTGTGCTGTCAGCTTTGAGTTCTTACTTAAAAACTAAGAGAAAGATCATATCCGTGTCTTCATTAGGATAGGGATTTGTGCTGGTGTGGGGGACTGTAACCTGCTTTTTTATTGTTAAATGTGAATTATGAGACGATGCATTTCAGGCCATTTCACAGAGAAACGCAAAAGTAATGTAACAAGTAGTATAATAAATTACTTTCTTCTGGTAGTAATAAAGTAAACAACTGCCTTACTTTTAAGAAAAGTGTTCTGTGTAATAAGTGTAATAATGACTCCTTTTCACGACCCCAAAACTGATCACAACGAAGAAAACACCTCCAGCAGGCACAACCATTTGGCCACACAGCATACAATTAATTTACATGAATGTAATGTCTTTGTTATGCTGCTTAGCGATGGTGGTGACACTCAAAGCAGAGCCAATGAGAACTCAATCAGAATCGATAAGATTAGGAATCAAATCAATACATGATATCGATATTTTACACGTTTAAATATCTCCGAAAGGGAACATCAGAATTGCCTCCACTTCAACCAAACTGGTGATAAAAATAGCATCTCAAAGTAATCGCAAACATTAAATTACCAAGTAGCAAAAATGACAGCAAAAAGTACACCATACATCCAGCCATAAGCTTTAAATAGACAAAGTAAGCAAGCAATGGTGTGCACTAAGCTCTGCCACTTCACAGCAAGATGGTCCTGGGCTTGAATCCACATGCTGACTGTAGCCGTTCAGTGTTCGGTTTGCATGTTCTCTTCATGTACTCTGGCTTCCTCCCACAGTCCAATACATATATCGAATTGAATTGTTGAGTCTAAATCAGTGTTGGTATTAATGAAAAAAACAACCCCCAAAAGAACCACTTAAACCAAACCTTTCTAATGAACTCCTTTTGGAAGTAAGTCTCAGTTCTTGTCATCCCTTATGGCAGCCATTCTGGGCTAAACCTTCCCCAGCATAAGTAAACTGGGAGAAAGCCATAACCTACTCAGTGGTCACTGGGGCCTAACATAGCACAGAGAGTTGATAAAAGCATTCATATAAAAGTTTGGTGACTTTGTCTCCAAATGCACTTTAATAAGACTTTTCCTCCAAAGTTAGATTTGTACTCACCGAGCACAGTTTTATGACATTATGGTTTTATTTATGACTCAAACCAGAGTGCCAGTCAGAGGAAGTATTCTACAGCAGTAAAGAGAGATAAATATTTATTTTGTAAAGTGCACTCACTCTTTGGCTGAAGGACAGTGCTTCGGTTCACATCAGAAGACCCTTTTATCCATTCAACAAACTCATAATGTAAACTAATGGTTTTGGCTGTAGGAGAGCCAGAGAGACATTTTTCTACTGAAAGAAGTTCCTCGCTGAGTGAAATGACCCACGAGTATGTGATTTTGAATTCTTTAAATGCTGAGGAAATATACTGCAGTGGTTTCCTTTTCATTCCTTTAGCAGATACACTGTGTCATCCTTTAGGAAGGGAAAGGAGAAAATGTCACCCCACAACATGCTGGAAGAGCAACATTCAAAGTCGATGCACAGCTCAACTAAGTGTAACTATTATTTGCTGCAAACATTACAGTTTCACCACAGCAGACCCACATCGACGAGATACATCACCATGCTTAGTCAGACTAGAGGACTTCTCTAAGCCACGCTGTTTTATTTTCTTTGGACTTTATGGATTCTCCGAAACATCCTTCTTTGACCTTAAACTGAATGCAGCCCTACGTACCCTACTTTTTTTCTACTGATGTCGTTATGGTGTGAAATCTAGAACTTGTCCTTTCGGCTCGTCCCTTTAGGGGTCTACCTCCCTCCCAAGATTTCAGGGAGGTAGATGAAAGGGAGGTCATCTACCTCCCTTTCATCCTGTCTCTAACACCCTCTTCTCTCACACAAACCAGCTGCATGCCCTATTTCACTGTATCCATACGCCTTCTTTGTGGTCTTGCTCTTGTCAATATTGTTTGGCCAGTATATCCACTGTCCCTCCTCTGCACATGCTCAAACCCAAGCTGAGCTCTTTCCTGTGATATACTGATTTAAAGACTGGTGCCACGAAATTGCTGGTCTAAAAGCTAAAACACTGATATCATTGGCAATGTGCCACAGCAAGAAGTCCACTGAGCATTTTAGATTGCACATCACATGATTTATTTCCTCTTTGCAATTTAACCCACATGTAACTACATAAAAACTAAATACAAAACCCCCCCAAACATGTAGGCTGGTTCTCAACCAGCTGGACCCAGTATATGACTGCAGACTCCAACCAGATTTCTTTTTTTTCTGTGACATTTATCCAAACAGAAGCTGGAGAATAACATCTCATTTACAAAGATCATGAATTGCAGTATCATGAATTGCAGTATCATATTCATTATCTGAATAAAGTTAAAAAAAAGAAAAAGAAAAGTAAAGCCGGCTCAGTATTTATTGTCAGTACTCTTTGCTTCAATTCAGGGTCAGAGCTGTGCAGAGATGATTCCTGTGAGTTACATTTTGATAGAAATGAAACGTCTGCGAACAAAATGTGCGCAAGGAGTCAAATGTGTAGAACTGAATTCAGTTTTCTGTCTAATGTCTTTTGAATGGCGGCTTCTCACTCAGAAGAAATGTGAACATCTTCTTAAAGCTGATGTTCAGGAGTTCAATTCTGAATGAGCAGTTCAGTTTTCAAAAGCAAATGTGCTTTGTTAAGTTGCACTAATATGTAATTGGAAACTGATCATTAGGTAACAGAAGACAGTTTGTTACATGCAGTATATGTTTCAAAGTGTTAAGGTGCTCGACTTTGCCGTCTCCCTGTAAAGACTGATATAAAAATTAGAGGCCTATGAAGAGACTGAAATGTCAGCCTAATTGTCATCACGATCCGAGACATTTAAACTGCCTGTGATCAATTAATTTTCTCTTTTTTCTGTAAATGGAAGCTTGCACTCACTATAAACATTGGTGGATTTGTTAGAAGCTCTAGATACTAAAAGCTTGCTCTGTGAGTTTTTCGTATTTTCTTTATGTGGCATTCTCCGTTCAGTATTGGTGTCATACCTGCCTTTATCTTAACCTGTTTGTAGCAATCTCCTCTGTCACATCAACCCTCTGTATGTCCTCCTTCTTTAAACTCATGAACATTTTCTGTGGTCTTCCTTGCTTAAGCATCCTTTGCCTGATACCTCTGCACATGTGAGTTGTCCCCTCAGTTCTAATCTTGGCCATTCTGGTCTCTACCAATAAAAATCTTCAGCATCTCCAACTCACCAAATCATACCCTCTTCTTATTCTCTACTTTCACTTCAATTCTTGCATCTTCAGTTTTGTCTCCCTCTCATTCACACACATGTATTTTGTGTTGCTTCTACTAACTTTCATTCCTTTTCTCTCCAGACCATACCTCCACCTCTCCAGGCTCTCTTCCACCTGGACCCTACGCTGACTACAGATCAGTGTTGCCTGCAAACATCATAGTCCAAGGAGACGCCTGCCTGACTTCAACTACCCCTGGTACTGGTCCCAATGCTGGGGCAAATATGAGGCAAAATCCTTTCCAAATAAAACATGCAGCTCTAGAATAATATGTTATGTAATATATAAATTATTTGTATTTTTCAAACTCTGAAATGCACAAATGCTGACGTTGAACTGCATTGCATTACAATGAATGCTGTAATGCATTTTTGATTTCCAGCAAAAATGCTATATACAGTAGTTACTGATCAACACACCAAGGATCAGTGGGATATCTAATATAGAATCACAGCACACATAACTCATTTCTTTAACCATGTATATCCATCCGTGAACATGCAACCATAAGATAAAGAACTGTCTCTCAACCCCATCTGCAGTCCTCAGAGCCACAGCAGAAGTTAGTTTCTTTCGCCCATACAGTAAAAGTCTCATCAATGCACGCACACTGTATTTCCACAATTCTGCTCTCAGAAGGCAATCTAAGTAATGAACTGTGCGAAAACCCATCTGTATTCCATTTTCAATTTGGCACATCTGCAGCGCTATTAATGATCTCGCAGACACGTTTGTATGCAATGTGATTTGCTTTGTTGTATCTTTCCGCAGCAGCACACACAACTTATCGATATGTTGAATCACAAGATTGGATTTGGAATAAAGTTGAGTGCAGCGTAATGTCTTCATGAACAGGACATTTAGAAGCCATTTTTCACACACAATGAAATGACTGAAAAACAATGAAATCATTAGTTTTCAAGCAAAAATGTGTTTTAAATAGCTACATTTTCCAGCTGAGAAAAAAAAACTGAGGTTTTCGGGGCGATATCGTCCAAAAATAAAAGATTCAAGGCGTAAAATTATTTTCATAAATGATGACTTCTTGTAGAGGCGGCAAAACTGTTTTGTTTGTTTTTTATAGCAGTATGGTATTAGCAGTGATAGTTACAGCCACAGCTTGTAAAGTAAACAGTGCTTCATAAAGAAACTCAACTCTAAAAGAAACTAAAACATGGCTGTGGGTATGTCAGTGAAGCACACTAAATATGTTGAGGCTGCTGAAAATTATCCAGAGTCGACTGCTTGTTATTGATCTGTTTATCTCCAACTGGATCAAGCGAGTTGATACAGTTAAATCTGATCTTTAATGAAGGCAGATAATCAATTCTTCATGCAAAAAAGAATAAACATAATTAAGATTATGTGTATCTCAAACTAAGCGACAGAGCTGTTATAGGATAAGTACTTTTGCTGATGAAATGATAAAATAAATTAAAATTATTCAAAATATAACAGAAATATAATTGTCAAAAAGCGGTGTTTATGTTTTAAAACTTATAAAATTATCATGGTATTTTTTTTTTCTCTATTTTTGCAAACATCCAACACAAGCAAATTAACATGACCATTTATTTGGTGTAGCTTTTTCTTCCACTCAATGAAGATTTTCATACTCAATGAAGATTTTCATTGAGTATACTCAAATACTGAAATTCCAGTTTTCAATATTTGATTTTAGTTCAGTTTTGGTCTCCAGAAAGCTCAAACTTCACTTTCTGCCATCTGTCTGGCAACATTTGGTGCTTTTCAAGCTATTTGATGAGCCAGAAACAGACTGTTGCTTTAAAGACATGCCAAGTGTGTTATAATGGTCTACAAACCCCCCCCAAAAACAAACAAACAAACAAAAATGAGCTTTAAGATGAAAGAACACTACAGTATACATAGACTGCAGATTTAGGTGATTCCTGCTTTTAACGAGCCAACAAACATTTGGACAATGAATGACCATTGCTTCTGCCAATGTCCAAAATGCTATCTGAGGCAGTTACTATGAAGCAAGATTATTGGGTTGAGATATGCCAAAAAAGTTGATTCTGTTCACCTGGACGTAGCGTCTCCCTTTTAGCGGGAGAAACGTTTCGTCACTTGTCCAATTTGACATTTCTATACCTGGATGATTGGGCATGCAAAACATTACAGAGCTGTGCTTTCCTTAGATCCAGCATCACAGAGTTGGCTTTCCATTTACTTGGCTAGATCACCATGGTAATTAACACCATTAAGAGCTCTCAGAACTATCATGTTAAAATAAATGGTATCTAAATCATGCTTTTCTATTTAATGTGACCGCTTAAAGTGCTTTTCTAAGTGTCATTCACATTCATACAAGTAATTCACACACTCACACTCCAATGGATGGATCAGGGCCAACTCGGGGTTACAGTTACTTGCCCAATGGGTACTTTGACATGTAACATCTGTTATCTCTGACAGTCTGTACAAAAACAGTACAAAATAAAAGGCAAAGACAAAACTAAACAATAACCTAAACTGGGTGAACTATGATTAAAACATGGAAAAAACCTTTACATGGAGACTTGGCATGGGTACATGGAAGAACCTGGAAACATGACATGAACATAGCAGACGACCTGACAACAAACGACTGGAAACACACAGACTAAATGCACACATGAGGTGATCACAGGAAGTGGAAACACACGGGGAAACAGCTGATATGAATCAACATAACGACGTCACGGGGGAGAGTACATTTAAACACGCTGAACATAGGAACACAAGACTTAAACATAGGGGTTGAAGACACAAGGGGAATCTAATAAACAAAGAACTATAACAGCAACATAGTAGAACTGAACTTAGAAAACCTAAACAACTTAAACATAAACCATAAACATCAAAGTAAACGAAAACTCAAAACGCTGGGTCAAAAGACCAAGGATCGTGACAAAAGGCTTCCGCTAAAATTTAAAAAACTATTTTACAAAACACAAAAGGAAAAAAGTTAAATGATTATGTTTTTTATTAAAATAGCAAATTATAGTTATTCACTTGTATTCAAGAAACACAATGTGTAGTTTTAGTGGTTGAAAACTATGCTTGATTAATTTCTGATGTC
>VURO01044739.1:240-12231 GCA_015108175.1 Pelvicachromis taeniatus | reverse complement strand
AACAGCTGACGTACCTCAACTGCAATTTTGACCTGGTTACGACTTGGTAGACCAGCACGATAGCGGTCATGGAGGCTAACGAGGGCTGCCCAAAGAAGGATTAAGACATAGGGCTTCAAAGTTTTGGTGCACTGCGATGCATGGAGGATCTGTAAAATAACGATATCGTAATTTCACTGTATAATAAAAATTAGAATTATATTAATGTTTTTATCATGTTGTTATGTGATACCGTGGATAGCTGCTGCCATAAAATTGAACTCTTTACAACAAACGCTCTCAATCGCTGTTGGCATTGTCAGCAGTTTCCACATAGACACCAGTAGTTTCCCCCACTCTCGCGTCCTCGTGTGACGGATTGTTTTCCTCTTCATCTAAACTAAGTACTGTTGACTATCTTCATCCTCTGTCTCGGTTTGCTCTGGTTCAAACTGGAAAGGTTGAACAGAAGCCATTTCCAGTGCACTACTAACTTTTTTTTATTTTATTTTTTTTATTTTAAAGAAGCTTTTTTTTCAGAACTTTATTTGAACTTATACGTGAACAGTCAGTCATTCCAGTTCAGTTAGTGCGGTTGACATACGGGATAAATGAGAATAACAACGAGTCAGTGCACTGCTAACTAAACTTGATGCGTTGCAGCCATATGATGTCACTACCCAGAGTGCATTGAGAAGTAAATGACAATGGCGGCCTACTGGTAAATTGGTTTTATATAAAATGTGCTTAAAAGGAAAACATTTTGCGTATTTTAATACCACGTATATATTATTGAAATCACAGTACAGTAACGTGTCATAATAGTCGGGGTTCCCTTTCAGAGCTCACGGTTTGTGGTCCTCACCCTGCGCTCAGGCCAGTTGAACTCCTCAAAGACGGACTCAAAGTCCTCCATGGCGCCGTCTGTGATCAGCATGATTGCCTGGTTACACATGCTGCCCTGACCGTTGGCCCTCGCCTGCAGACGCATGCACAGCTTAGACATGGCAACAACTCCAACATCAATCTCTACTCTTTCATAAGACAAACAAATGCACTTTGTGATGCTTGATAGAAAACTTATAGCTTTATGCTGATTGCGAAATTCTATATTTTATACAAGACATTCTTAGTTTATTTTGACTTGTCCTTTGTGGCTAGCCTTTTTGAGCCAGGGAAACAACGACTTTATTGTAAAAAATGAATCTTTTTGAATCTTTCAGCTCTCCAGGAAGCTTGTTGTGAACATTAAACCAGCTTAAAATTGTATTAAACCACGACTATCCAATCCAAACAACAGTTTAACAAAGTATTGTACAGAGCACCAAAGACACCAAACAGCAAAACAAAAAGCGCATTACAGCAGTCCAAACATCTTGTGATAAAAGCATGAACAAGATGTTCAAAAATGTTAAAAGATAAAGTAGATTGACTAAAAGCCTCAACTATTAAAAAAAATGTTTTAATAACAGAATTTATCCCCTATCTAAGTGAAATTCACAGTCCAGTTTGACACCACAGTTTTCTACTGTCGGTCTTACAGCTGCAGACGGTCAGGTCCAAGACAGGAGCAGAGCATTGAGTCTGAACACCTCAGGTAACGCTCAGTGAAATAAAAAAAAAGAAAGAAAAACAGCAGCGGCCACCAGTACTACTCAATGCACCAATGATAAAAATGTGAAAAAATGTCTGAAAACTTGATCTCTGACCTTGACTTTGAGGTCGAGGTCAGTCAGATTTACTCCATGGGGAGACAAAAATAACCCACAAGCCTTTGACAGCTGAGGGATAAAAAATGAATGGAATCTGTACTTTGATGTCCTTCAGAAACTCTAGCTGTGGTTTAGGGGAGCTGACGTTTTTATTAGCAGGTAAATGTTAGTGATAAAAAATGGTAGACAAGGCCATGTTATTTAGAAATCAGCCAAAGATGGAGCAGAAAAAATCAATATAAGTTAGGAGAGTGGTAAAAAGAGGGCTGACCTCGTTCAGGATTTTGAAGGACTCCTTCATGGCATTCTTGATCTTTGCTTCGCCTTTAACATGCAGCTCCTCCACCAACACCTTAAAGTGCTGAGAAAGGAAATGAATATAAAGACAGACATTGATTTTTATTACTCAGATTCAAAGTAATTCTGATTTAATTTAGAAAATTTGAAAATATGTGCCTCTATTATCCTGACAGTCAACTACAACCAAGTTTCAATCATTTATCACTTAGGTGACTAATTTTGATCTTATGTTTGAGGTAGTTTTGAAAAATATAGTACCTTCAGCCTTAACCCTGAAACTCTCACAAGCATAGAGGCTCTCTAGCTCCAGCTTGACTTGCTGTGGTTTCTGATGCCACTTTAAGAAGTAGGCTAAGAGGTTGATCTGATAACGACACTCGGGGTATTTCTCTGTGTTCATGTCTGTGCAATGGCTGCTAAGATGCCTCCTGTTCTCTTTAGGTTTCCGTGAAGCAGATAATGGTCTTACCTCTCTGTTGTCCAAGTCGGCCTGGACCAGAGTGCCTCTGAAACACGGCTCCACGTAGCGAACATAGTCTGTGTACTGCAGTCAGGGAAAGAAACACAGGACGAGGCAGACTCATGAGCAAAAAACAGTATTTATCATACATTCTTGACTGGACTAAGATCTGAGGGGTTTCCTGACCAGCCAGGTCTTAAACCAACATCCAATAAACATGTTGGTTCCAACATGGAACCAACATGTTAATTGGATAATGGTGGATAATGTTTTGTCTCTGGTACTGTATTTCGTTTTCTGGGTACTGCATCTGAGTCCATAAAACCTTAAGACATTCAGGGCTTCAGGATATGCACAGTATCATGGTCATGAATGTTGACGTTTTCCAGCCATTTGTCACTTAAACACTGCTTAGAGTCACAACACTGTAACAGCTTTTAAGCAGATGTGTGGATGTCTCACAGCGATGACGTTGACAAAGTCGTTCTCTCCCAGTGTATCCAGAATGGTGTTGATGGTGTGTTTGGCAATGGTCATCTTCAGTCCCTTCATACTGCCGCTAACGTCCACCATGATGATGATGTCTTTGGGAGACGTGGCAGCCTGGATGTACCTGTACACAGGAAGTGGAGGAAACAAGTTTACATGATATAAAAGATGGCTGTTGGGACCAATGACACTGGTCCCAGCCCCACAGAGTAGTGGAGTATTTCAACTTTATCTATCCACAAAACAGATGACACACACCAATTACTTAAACCACAAGAATGCCTTAAAGACAAAGAGTGGTTGACCTCTAATCTTCTGCTTCTAAATTCAGATAAAACTGAGATTATTGTACTCGGTCCTATAAATCTTGGAGGCATGATGTCTAACCTGATACTTACTCTGGATGACATTACACTGGCCTCCGGTAACACTGTGAGAAATCCGCAGTTTGTCCTTAAACATCCATTAAAGAAAGTCTAAGAGCAACAGTTCCCAGCAGCCAAACGTCACATGTGAAAAGGAGGATCTGGCAACCTCCGAGCCTGCAAACTACAGGCAATATAGAAGAACCAAAAACTGCAGTTCCCCTAATGGCCACTTTAAGCTGGCTGCAAAAATGATGTTCTTTAATGATGTTCATTCACTATGGATATTCCCACCACCTTCATAACAGCTGTAATTCATGTATTTGGATATTGAAATTAGATAGAGCTAAAGTGGAAGATTAACAGTATGTGTAGACTGTTTAACTAAATATGATAACATAAAAATTAAAAGCTGAGCAGTAAAACATATTTTAAGCAGTCACTTGCAAACACGGGCAGAAATACTAGAGGGAACAATGAACTACAGATTTTATTTTCTCTGGCAAAAACTGTACTGGATACTCCTGGGCCAATTTTTGAAAAATAAAAAAGAAAGAAGGGAAGAAAAGAAAGGAAGAGCGGACTCGCCCATTATATACCTACGGAAATCTGGTTCTCCTTTACTCATTTACTTTGCAACAGTGAATTTAACTCAGAGGGCCTATATGACTGTCATTGTCTACCAGTGAACACAATCAAATATGTTGATTTGTCTAAAAATGTAATCTTTATATTTTGGTGAATTATAATCAATGTAAGTGGTTTGCTATTAATTTCCTGCAGAATTGTTTGATTTCCAGTGGCCACCCAAAACAATTTTGTTCTGCCCCTCTTCATGAGCTGCATTTAGAATATCCAGGAATTTCCCCAGCAGATAAAAACATCAGTGAAGTAATCATTTATCCTCACAAACTCAAACTCTGTGTTTCACAGTCTCTGTCAATGTAAGTCCCTGCAGATGTATGGCAGCTCAGCTGCAGTAATGTGGAGTGATGAGGCGTTCGGGGACATATGTGGTTCTCTGGTATTATTTAGAAATGCATGAGCAGTCACATATGGTGCCACGTGGGCTGCAGTGACCCGGCTAAGGAGCAGCTTATCGTCTTTTCCAGAGGATCAGTGTCTGGCTGGCCGCTGCTCAACCAATGCAAAGCCAGCGGAGTGGCTGCTTTGACTGACTCAAATTCAACCTCATGGAGGGATTTATTCCATGTTTGCATTGTATTAATTCCTGCTGTTATATAGATGAGTCTATACACAGTAGCACAGTTGGCTCAGTGACACCGCTGATAATGAGGTTTTGCTCTTAAAGATGATGATTCTACAAGTGTTCAGAATTTTGGAAGCTATTCGAACTCCCACAGGAAGAGTAAGCGCCATGTTTGGCTGCTTTACTTTCAGGCAGAAACATTTATGTATTTATGTATTTAGCTAAAGTGACTTTATTTGTGTGGGGCGCTGAAGGCAGTGAACTATAACAAAGTCTTCTTTTTCTTGCATTGGTAAAAAGATTGAATTCACACTTTGACTGAGTTGCTTTCAGCCTCCCTCATTAGTGGATGTTGTGTTTCTCTTTCTCTTCTGCTGGTGAGTTGACACCTTTAAAATTTACATGCTAAACTTAGCAACCCATCTGCCTCAGCGTTTGCCCGCAGGACATTTAAGTATTTAATATTATTCAAGTCACACAACCCTAATCAAGCAGGATTCAGTGGGTCATCAAACAAAACAGCCAAGGTGAAATATAGCCCGTGTTATGCTAAAGCACACAACCTCAGAAATTAATATTTTATTGTTCCAAAAATAGCAGTGCACCAGTGAGTGGTGTGACTTTGTAACTTCAAAGCCTCTCAGAGATAAGAAGCTGGAAAACCTGAGTCCATGAAAGCTTTTGAGTTTCTCGGGTTCTAGAGTGATGCGTTCCCCCATCACTGTTCAAACAAAATATACACACAGGATAAGCAGCTGCAAATGGATGGATGGATGGATGGATTATCACCAGTGAGCTTTACCATTTACCTAAATATAAAAACATTCAAATGAGCTGTACAGTCATTTTAGAATCCTTTGAGTTTCTCACCAGTTTCTGTTCCTGCAGTCGAAAGCTACAACACCGTTGGAGTCTGGAGTCCATTTAATACCTGACCAAAACACAAGGAGTCAGTTCACAGAGTGACATCTGTGGCATCAATAGGAAAAACATAAATAGATACAAGGATAAAAGAAATATTGAAACACAAACAAGGAAGTTTAGGTGGGATTTATGGAATTTTTTTATATGATCATTCCAAAATTATGTCACTGTCTAATTTCAGTAATTTTATTTCAGTCAGGACCATTAGGGTCAAACAAAGACTGCTATTTCCAGCAGCAAGAGCCCAGAACAGAAGAGAGCCTCCACCAGTGGCAGCGGATACATGATTAAGAGAGGTGGCCTTAAATGAAGAGTAACTCAACGGCTTGTTTCAGACAGAGGATGATCCGAGGGGCCGCACTAAGACCCATTCAAATATACCATAAGGAATATTTTGAATTGTGAAATAATGCAAAATTACTCTATTAGAGCCAAAAATAAAATCATGGAGCTGGAAATGAGCAGGACAGACCCACTTTATGGTTGAACTCACCAGGGTAGATCCTGAAGAAACCTGTGGAGCTGCCAAAGTACTGCCAGGTGAGTGTGGGATCCTTCAGGAAGTTACCGATGAAGATGTCATTTAAAGCCTCTGTGTTGTAGATGGCATTGAGGATGTTAGGGTCTGTACAGAAAGGAAAAACATACTGATTTAGAGCTTTCGTTTAAAGAGCCATGGCCTATGTTGAGGGACTCAGCCATGAAGCACCTCTGACCTTTGTTGTACACATTGGTGGGAACCTGGATGTTGCTCATCTGAGTGTTGACAGACAGTTTATTAAAATGTTCGTTCTCCTCGAGGGGAAATTCTCCACCCAGAGCCACATAGTTCCCATCCTCATCCGCTGTGTTGATCATCATCGAATTGTAGTAATCAAACTGGGAGAGGCAGCAACAGGAAATACAGTTGTTTTGTTTTTTTACACAGAAATCCTGATAGTCAGTTCATTCTGATTATTGATGACTCAATATCTGGTCTAATGTATCAAGTAAATCAAGTTTTCTTAGTCTGCGGTGCATTTGACCCCTCAGGGCCACCATACGTATCTAAGGCAGAGCTTGAAAACTGTAAGGTTTTTGGCAACAAAGGCTGAGAAAAAGGTTTTTGATGTTGATAGAAGCTATAAGTGAACCTCTGCTGCTATAGGCTCATTTGGGTTCTAAACTTCGCATAATGCACAAGTGCCTCTTGTGCACTCTGTCACCACTATTGTATATTATTAAGCTCTTATCTTGTGTATTTTCCTTCTGTCCTTTCTCTCGTTGTACACTACCATCCTGCAGAAATCTCTTCCTGTAAAAAATAGTTTTTCCTCCCTTCTGTCACCAATTGATGGTAATGGGATATTGTTGGGTTATTTGTGGGACCTTATAATATAAGGTGCCCTGATATAACTTTTGATAAGCAGTATAACTTGAATATACTGCTTAAACATCTCTGGCCTCACAATATTAAAATGTGCACAGGACAAATTTTTTTTTTTTAATTGACACAAGTGTACAGTAAAATATCAGATATACAAACTCCCAGATGGAATTACAGATGGAAGAATCCAGAAATACTAAACTTCTCTGATGCTTATTGTGCGTTTCTTTGCGACCCAGTTTACTCATAGGATCAGTGAAGTTTGAGCTAATCTAATTTCAGGTGTCAGCTGAGGTTTAAACCCCCAATCTGCTTCGGCCTCACGGCCTGCTGTCAACTCTGATCCACACACAGTCAACTATTGATAGCACTCATTAATTTAAACATACAGAATACATATAGCTGATCAGTTATCATCAAAGCCAAAGAGATGCACTCACCTGTAATGTAGCGTTGAATTCATGGTACAAATCTGAGTCTTCTGCAGATTCTGCTAACCTCTGGCACAAGAAAAAGAGGAGAGAAATAAACCTGAGACTAAAAAAGCAAACCAGTAAAAATGATGAAACGTGCAAAATCCAAATTTTAATGGTTTGATTTATTATTATTATTATTATTATTATTATTATTATTATTATTATTATTATTATTATTATTATTATTATTATTATACAGTCTCAAAGAGTATGGAAAGAAAAACACTTGTGTGAGCAGATTCTTTTCATTTCTATTATCAATATTCTCAGGACACCTTGGAGCCACAACAATATGAGAAGCTCTTCCTTCAAGAAAAATTCAGATATGAGCGGCTTTAAGGAAAATGCTCTCTGCTCAGTGCACAGCTGGATTTAGCTGGGTTGGCAAAAAGGGAATTAGTTACTGTAGCTCAGAGTTCAACACAAAGGAATTCGACGACAAAGGCAATGTTTAAGCACTAAAATGATATTATCAAGGTTAACAATCGACCATGATTTGCATGCATATATAACAGAGGCCTTTTTTTTAAAGCTCAGTTTTCTGAGCTTCCAGCTTGATGTGCAGCCATGAAACATTCTTCCAGTTGAAATACATTTAGGACCATCACACGTTTTTCCATGAGAGCAGTCAGACCCAACTGCTTCTACTTCAACTGCAAAGTGATCACAGTGATATTATTCATCTCATTAGGCCCAAAGAAAACGGTCTAACTGATCATACTGCTGTATTCTGTTAGGCAGCAAAGTAATGACATAAATTATAACACCATGTTCTAAAAAAACATGATCTTGTAATGACTTAAAAGCAGGAAACACATTATATTAAAAATCATGGGGTCAAATTAGTTTGGTGACTTAGGCATAGTCCTGAAAAACCTCATTTTAATGATCCTCACCTTCACCGACTTCATCTTACTTCCCAACATTCGTTCGATTTCATCAGAGTAGTCCTTCACCAGGTCTTGTCCATCTACCTCTACGATCTTAATGATTGGCTCCACATCCTTCAATTTCTGAGAGGAAAACAAAGACAAAGTCAAGAACACCAGACGTTTTTTGATATATAAAATAACAACAGTTAGCATTTTTTAAATTTATTTCAAAGCGCTTTTTATACATCATGCCCCATTCACCCATGCACACACATTCCTGCAAGCACTTTCTTCAGCATCGAACTGCTTTTCTATCTAACGTTTCAACACATCCGTACTCAGGTGAACGCATCAGAGAGCAACTTGGAGCAGCCAAGGCTCCTGAGCTCCTGAGCTCCAGCCACCAAAATACAGTTTTGGTAACAACAAAGAAAAGCATTTAATCTGTATATTAAGTAAACAAAAACTTTGAAAGACAAACTCGCTGAGTGTGATCAGCTATTATGACATCTCAGCATACTCCCAACAAGGTCTAATGTCTTATCTTGTGTTTACAGTATAAATCAAATGTGGCTGCCTTTTTTTATGAGATAATTCAGATTAAATCAACTGCAGTGGTGGCGTCTCTCTCTCTCTCTCTGTATGTGTGTGTGTGCTTGTGCGTGCTGGTCTGTACTTTTATACTGAGGGGATATCTGAGGTAATTGGGTCACTTTCTCTGGATCAAGAAGCTCGAGGTGGATCAACCAGCTGAATGTGAGAAGGGTCAGCCCAGTCTGGGTATTTACACTCTGAATCTCTTCATTAAGTCACTCCCTAATTCCAATTAGTTCAAGCTGCCCAAACTGAAGGAAATACACAAGCAGAGGCAAACATTAGCTCAACCTCTTTGAATATCTTCTATCTCAGTCCTGCACACTCGCCATATAAAGAGCACAAAGCTCTATGGAGTCACAAAAAGGGGTTTTACTGGTTGTTTTGCATCTTAGAGGAAGGGGCCTCAGTGGAAATCTAACGTAGTGTACTTTTGATTGTGATGGGTTGCTGCAGAGTCACCTATCACTGCAGTGCAACGTTGTTCAGAGAGATCAATTCAATTGAATTTTTTCTCTCTAGCACCAAATCTCAACAACAATCATCTCAAAGCACTTATTGTCTGATAAAGACCCTTCAATGACACAGAGAATACCCCAAAAATCATATGACCTCCTATGAACAAGCACTCGGCAAGAGTGGGAAGGAAAAACTCCCTTTTAACTGGAAGAAACCTGCAGCAGAACCAGGCTAGGGATGGGCGGCCATCTGCAACGACCAGTTACAGGTCAGGGGAGGAAGACAAGACAAAAGACATGATGTGGAAGAGAACTAATGATAATAATAACTAATGATTAAATGCAGAGACGTGTATAATTACAAAGTGAGTATAAAGACTTTCCTTTGTCAATAAGCCTAATCTTAAAAATAGAGAGGTTATATGTCTCCTGGATCCAAACTGCAAGATGGTTCCACAGAAGAGGGGCCTGACAACTAAAGGCTCTGTCTCCACATATTATTTTTAAATACTGTAGGAACAACAAGTAAGCCTGCAGTCCGAGAGTGAAGAGCTCTATTGAGGTGATATGGTACTATGAAGTCTTTAAGATAAGACAGGGCTGATTATTCAAGACTGTGTATGTAAGGAGAAGGATTTTAAATTCAATTCTGGACTTAACAGGGATCCAATGAAGAGAAACCAGTATAAGCAATAGAGCTAGACAAGAGATATTGCACAAATGCAAGAAAGAAGTAGTAATATTTGTTTAATTCACACATTGGTGTGCTTACAGTATTCTGATCAAAGATTACTCCAAGATTCTTCCCAGTGTTGCTGGAGGCTAAGGTATTGCCATCCAGAGTAAGTATCAGGTTAGACACCATGCCTCCAGGATTTAAGGGGCAAGTACAATCAACTCAGTTTTGTCTGAATTGAGTTCATCCAGGTCTTTATGTCTTTAAGACATACCCGCAGTTTAACTAGTAGGTGTGTGCTATCTGACTTCATAGATCGATAAAACTGGGTATCATCTGCATAGCAGTAAAAATGTATGCTATGCCGTTTTAAGATATTGGCAAGGGAAACCATGAATAACGTAAACAGAACTTGTCCGAGCACAGAGCTTTACAAAACAGGTATTCAACAAAAAAATGAAAATGATGTTGAAAACTAGAAGCATTCAGAGAGTGCAAACTTTCAAGGAAGTCCGTTTTAAAAGTATTAAGTTTGTAGTGTAGTAAAAACAAGTGCAAAGTGCAGGCTTTTTTAAAATCTGCCTTCTTAAAAACACATTTAATACTCTTGACATCATTTTGAGTGCAATTATTTTCTATTATTTATGTGGACATATTACATGTGTAACATTTATTTCATTGTTTAGTAAATTAGTTTTGATGTTTAGTAATAAAGATCAAGTGAATAAAGTGTTCATGTTTATATTGTTTTTCAAAAACATTGAAAAAAGGTCAAATGTCCATGATATTAGATATCAGTATGTTTGTTGACAATACATAGCACATATGTAAGAATCATACTTTCTAAGTCATAAGGCACAAAAAAATTGTGACCAATAATTTATTAAGTTGACTTTGAAGATCTCGATGGATTAATGGCGTGCTAACATGACCCCACTCTACACCCCTACAGTTTTACCCCACCCCACCCTGCTAAAATGCACAGAGTGATGCTGATGATGTCATGTGGGCTTAAACACCCTGAAAAAAACATTTTCTTGATCAGCCAATTGTTTTTCAGGTTGGGGATGTTCCAGTCATCTTTTGGTCCCAGTCCTGGCCTGAATCCTTTTAAGTAGTTCTCCCCTGGCAATCTCTGCAAGCGACTGTTCACAACACACAAACACTACTCATCACTGTTTAAGTCATTAGGACTGCCATTGCTCAAATTGGCATTTCATCGCTGTTTTTCATTCGTGGTGGATAAAATGTGGTTTGAATCTTTGTGTAATTATTTTTATTTCTTTGAAATAATGACATAGAGTTTATGGGGTGGTTATTTTACAGGATAATCTTGCCAGTCAGCCTTTTAACATCTTTGGAAGATATTCTGCAAAAATGTGAGAAGCTGCTCTATGCATGCTATATGCATGTTGTGTATGTTTCTTTCTTCCAATGACAAACACACATTGATTGATAGACATGTATTCACAATGCTAAACTCAGGATTGGGCTAAAGGAATTTTTTCTCCATTTATTTGTATTTATATGATAATCATAACCCAGAGTTCAGTAAAGACAGAACCAGGTTTTGAGTTGCTTTATTTTAGCACCGATGCATTCATAGATTTGCTCACATACCCGTCATACAATGATTGCTGTATTTTATTTGTGTATGCTGATCTCTCATTCATAAGCGAGAGAAAGCATACATGAAAACAACATAAAACCTGCAAGGCAGAAAACGATGATAAGTGGGGGTCATTCTGGTTCCTGTACACGCATGTTGTTTATTGGAGGTGGATGTGTGTTTGAAAGCATACAAACTGCTGACTGCTTCTGACGGCTCTAAATCTGACAGATAAATGGATGAATGTCTAAAATCAGAACAGGCCACAAATCCTGACGCTGGTAAAGAGGGCTCAGTCCTCAATCTGGGCATTATCGTGATCCCTGGGTGTGTGTGTGTTTGTCCTGGCAACCAAGCATAAATGCGCACACGCACACACACACACACACACACACACACACACACACACACACACACACACACACACACACACACACACACACACACACTCCTCCAACTGCTCTTTGTTTCCAGTTCTAACAGTCAGAAGCCTCAGGACCA
>VURO01044732.1:0-15507 GCA_015108175.1 Pelvicachromis taeniatus | reverse complement strand
GTGTGTGTGTGTGTGTGTGTGTATATACACGCATATATATGTACATAAATATATATGTGTATATATATGTATATATGTACATATATGTGTGTGTGTGTATATATATGTACATATATATATACATATATATATATATACATACATATATATGTATATATATATGTGTGTGTATATATATATATATATATATATATATATATACATATATATATATATACATATATACACATTCATATGTGTGTGTGTGTACATAGAATGCCTTTATTGTCACTATATCCTGGCAGCATTGGCCCCCTTTGAGAGAGTAAAAATGAGCGAAATGTGTACACAAAAAGTGTATGCAAAAAGAGAGTCGCTCTGCTTGAGTTAAAAGCATTCTTGCTTGTTCAAGTATTCTCAGGGTGAGCAATTTACTGTTCCCAAATGGACATCCTCGGCATCCTTGTGTGCACAGCAATTCCCAGAAAGGCTGCGGCGAGTTTTCTGGTGCACTCCCACAGTCACTGCGGTTTCCTTTCTACTTGGTTTAAAAGTTATTTTTTTCTTTTAAAAGCACTAACCTAGGTAAGTCATAATCCTTAAAGACTTTACTGTGGCAGAGTCATCTTTTGGTCAGTTATGTGTGTGTGCCTGTGTGTGTGTGTGCGTGTCAGGGCAGATGTGAAGAAAAAAGAAAAAAGAAGCTTGCCTCCAAAAAGTTCTTCCTAAAACTAAACACAGCTTGTTTGTTGGTGCTTTGATGCCATTACTTAATCAATTACTGTAAGATTAAAATGAGCTAGGATTTGATTTTTTATGGAGATTTCCTTAACGTCCTTTGCTATGATGATGTCTGGATTATCTGAAATTACCCACACTGAAGAATATGTACCGAATGCTTTTAAATACAAGTTGTAGCAATTTAACACATCTCTATTGTATAATGTCAGTGTCATGGCAGCTGTTAGTCCAAACAGTAATGTCTTTCAGTACAAAGATGAGCACAAAAAAAACCCAAATAAAACAAAAAAACATGTACAGTTGCTATGAACGTGAGACAAATATATACTTTTGCACCCTTACATCTCCACCTCTGTAGTGTAAAAAATAACCCTGGTTAAGTGAATCTAGTTTAGTCCTTTGAGGTATGTTTTTGCACAACCGCAGCAGGCTGCAGTTTTTCAGAATGGCTCATTGCTGCTTCTCTTTTCCACTCAGCCAAACACATGGTTCTGGGTAGGTAAGACCATCATCTCGGTAACCAAAAAATGTAGTTAAATGTAAACTTTACAAAGTGAGACTACAGAGAGACATGATGCATCGCCTCTAATGACTTAGTTAAAGCTAGAATTTAATTTAAAATCTTTCTCCTCTCATGCAAAATCGTGAATCTCTGTGATTTCTTCAAGACTTTGCGGTGTCAGCTTATCCCAGCGGAGCACTTGAACACGTCAGCCTGCAGCTTTTCTTGGTTCCTGAAGTTTCCAAAAATAGAATGGGAGACAGAGCCTTCAGCTATCAGGACCGCTCCTGTGGAACCAGCTACTTCTCTACGTTTAACATCAAACTTTAATTTTTGATAACACTTACAGCTAGGATCAGAACTGGTCACCCTGAATCATCCCTTATTTATCCTGCTGGAGGCTCACACAGGGGATGACTTCCCATGATAAAATGAGTATGCCCCTAACCCAACATCCCATTTTTTGACTCCTCATGTGCCTCTACTGTATGGGCATTTGTTGGGCTGTGCGATATGATCACAATCTCATATCCCGATATAAACATTTCCTCCCAATAACAATATATATCACAAAAATAGTGCATTTTCTATAAATTTGGTGAATCTGGGGCAACTCGACTTGTGTGAAGTGTTTTCAGCTGGGAGTCGTGTACCTGGAGTCAAGTGTATGACCGATGCATGAAACTATACATTTTTAGATATAAGTTGTAACGGCCGCCAAAGGCTGTTCTAACGTTTGAGTTATTATTTCGCACTTGACGGCTCTTTTTTGCTTCTCATCTGTAAACTCTCTGCATACTCTTTCACGTGATTCTTGCGTAGGTGGCTGAAGAGGTTTGTGGTGTTTGAGTCTGACGTCAGGACCGGTTTGTGGCATAATTTGCATAGTACATTTTTCTGGTCTGTGTCAGACTTTTAATAACCAAACCATGTCCATGCTACAGAGGTAGCCCCTGGTTTAGGAATATGGTCCTGGATTTGTTTAGACTGGTCCTTCTGTTTGGAGCTACCTGGTTCTGCCTCATCTTAACTGGCCATACTGGTATTCTCTGTGCCTGCATCCACATGGTGACCAACCAAATGATGAAAAAATATTGCAGTAAACGCTTTTACATCGAGAGCCACATACAACCCACTTTGATCTTAGGTGTGTCAGATGAATGAGACTCCACTTTCTGTAAGTTTAAAGCCTTTAGTTTGTGTTTTTTGTTTATTGTTTGAGGTCTCTCTGTGCTCTTCTTTTCTGTCTTCATCAGCCTCCAACTGGTCACAGTAGATGACTACTTTTCCCTCTTCCTGTTAAAAGGGAGTTCTTCCTTCCCACTGTGGCCAGTGGGAGCATCCTCTGATCACTGAGGTTATCTGATGATACTGTAGTACCTTCGGCATTTTATAAAAAGTATTGAATTGAAACCAAAAACCTTGTTAACCCTCTGAATTTGTCAGTGATGATGGCCCTAAGCCCCAACTCACCCTAATGCTTGCCCTGACACAAACCAATGCAGATCATTCTAACAGAAAGTCACTTTTATTTTTAACCCTATAATGAACTTTGTGTCATATTTGATACATGAGTGTCTGAGACCTTTACCTCATAAAATGATAAATACATACACAGCATGATACAAGAAAAAAAATTGTAGATTTTGTTATAAGGGTTAATAAACATCTCGGTTCCAAAAATCTGAATTTTCTGGCTATTTTATGATGGGTTGGGTCTTACAGGGTTAATATAATTAAAAACATAAATGACTATTACAATTAAAGAGACTGTTCTCCCAAGACGTGATACATCTCTCCAAGACAAATGCATAAAAAACTCTTCCAAAATAAGTCAGATTTTCCCTTTTTTTCAAAATGTAGGTTTCACCTATGTTGACTTCCACCTCAGAGAGTTAAACGTACTTTAGCCTTGTTTAAACAACTAAATCTGGCAAATTCTGTGTTCTTCTGTGAATGAGCAGTAATCCGTCAGCACTGTCATTGAAGTCCATGATATATTGATTGATTGTTTGAAAGGGACAGGTGTACACGCAATAACAAACTACATTTCAATTTTGCAGTCTGACATATGTGCTGTGACCCACATAATTTCCCTAGTGATGAGTCTTCTGATTCTGATGTCCACATGCAGATGTGAACCTGCATTCTCAGTTCCAGTATCAAGAAAGAAAACAGCTGATGACATTTAGCTCACAGAGAGAACTTCATGTAGCTCACATGTGCACATGTGCAGTAAACTGTCTTCTGCAGACAATTCTGCGCACTTTAATGTGGGATATATTTATCTCAAGTAGCCCCTGCAGAAGTCACACACTTCAGGGTGCAATAAAGTGGAGACCAGTTCTGTTCAAAAGCTTTATTGCTTTCCCACTGCTCACACCTATGAGGTTGGAGAGGACACGGCACAGATACAGCTGCTCAGCTTTTTGTTCTCTGCCCCTGTCTGACCCTGTGAACTCTGTTAGATCTATGTCTCTCTCTCTCTCTCTCTCTTACTGTGGCAAAATTAATTTTGTGAAAAATAGTGGAATCTTTAAAAGCTTTGCCCCGCAATGTTTACCTTATAACTTTATAGCACACCAATGTGTTGTTTTTAGGGCCCGAGCAGTAAAAGTGCAATGTCCCTATTGGAATCGCTCCATTTATTATTAGAATTATTATTTTTCATTGAAATGAATTGGCTTTTGAGGGGTTTAATATGCTCAAAAACTCATGAAATTTTCCACATGCCTCAGGTCTGGTGAAAAATTACATATTTTAATGACTTCAGACATGTGTGGGGCAAAATGGCTCAGTAGTGCCACCTAGAAGAATGAAAAGCTTGAGCCCCCAGGCTGGGTATGACCGACACAGATGAAATTTGGTTTGCAACATGCCGAGGCACAAGTCCATTATGGTCATGTCCCAAACCCAACAGAAAGTCTGCCATTTTGAATTGTACTTTTGCAAACTCCTGCTAAGGATTTGATCTGATCAGCTTTATATATGGTCAGTGTCAACTTCACACCTGGGTCATATGAGATTGTGGAGCTTTTGAGTTTTCATCAAAGGGTGTGGGCGTGTGGCGCCATGGCGAATTTTGATCATTTCACCATGAAATTTTTATTTGCTCTTATTCCCACATACATTGTCCAATCCAGACCAAAGTGCTCACATATGAGAAGGTTCCATCCCTGAACATATTTCGACTGCCATATTTGACATCAGGGAGAGTGCCACCTAGTGGCAACAGGGAATGTCATGTTTTACACTTTGGGGTACAGTACATTGATGTCTCGCCATGAAGAACGCAATTGCTATCACTCAAAGACATCCAGTCTGATCACTACCAAACGTTGCAGGTATTATGACAGACCAACCTGGAACAGATTGATATGCCCATTGTTACCATTAGTCAGAGCGCCACCTAGTGAGAACAGGAAATGTCTTGTCTTATACTTCATGTACTGCTCCTCACAGGTGGAGCCCATCCACCTCAAAAGCAGACAATATTAACATCAGTCCTTCATGATGCTTCATTGTGAAAATTGTGAGTTTATATTGAATGGTGCACCCTGGTGGTGAAGCGATTCGCCATGAAACAGGAAGTAGCTTATGAGGAGCTTAGAAAGCTCAAAAATTCTTGAAATCTGGCACACACCTCTAATGTGAGGAAAGCTTTCTTGCTGTATAAACATTTTCATGGAATATTGAAAAATGGCTCTATATTGCCCCCTACAAAATTTAAAAAAAAAAACAGCCCCTGCCCTATGTTACATCTATGAGTCTGAAATCTGAGAGGCTTATGTAAGATACCAACATGAACAAAAAAGCCTCTTGTAGCAATATCCCAAACCCAGCAGGAGCGAGACTTCCTGAAGTTGACAATCATCTCCTTGGTTTTGTCCACATTCAGTGACAGGTTGTTCTTGCCGCACCAGGACGCCAGCTGTTGAACCTTATCTCTGTATATCGACTCATCGTTGCTGCTGATGAGTCCAACCAGGGTTGTGTTGTCAGTGAACTTGATGATGTAGCTAGAGCTCTGTAGAGCGGTGCAGTCATGTGTCTGGAGAGTGAACAACAGTAGGCTGAGAACACAGACCCTGAGGAGCTCCTGTTCTCAGCCTGATGGTGCTGAAGATGTTGTCGCCAATTCAGATGGACTGAGGCCTCTCTGACCGGAAATCTAGTATCCAGTTGTAGAGAGAGGTGTTCAGTCCCAACTTGCTGAAGTTGTCAAACAGTTTTGGCGGGATAATGGTGTTGAATGCTTAGCTAAAGTCTATGAACAGCATTCTGACACAGGCATCTTTCTTGTCCAGGTGGGAAAGGGAGAGGTGAAGTGCAGTGGAAATGGCATCCTCGGTCGACCTGTTCGGCTGGTATGCAAACAGCAGCGGATCCAGTGAGCAGGGCAGGTTGCTCGTCACATGTGCCATGACAAGTCTATCGAAGCACTTCATGATGATGGGGATCAGGGCAATGAGACGGTAGTCATTCAGGCAGAATACTGAGGATTTCTTTGGCACTGGGATGATGGTGGTGGCTGGGACAATCATCTGGCTCAGCGATGAGTTGAAAATGTCTGTGAAGGGTGCCGTGGCTTTCTTTGCTGGTGCGTTGTTCAGTGCATCAAACTGTGCGTGGAACTTGTTCAGCTCCTCGTGGAGTGGTATCTCCTCACAGCTGCTTGATGCAAGCTTGTACTGTGTGACGGCCTGAATGCCCTGCCATAACCTGTGAGAGTCTTTTGTGTTGTGGAATTGGCTCTGTTTCTTTTATGCATGTGCAAGCTTTGCTTTTCAGATGGCATGACAGAGGTTGGCTCTGGCTGTTCTGAGAGCTGTTTTATCTTCAGACTGGAAAGAAGCATCTTTCTCTTTCAGACATGCACGTACTGCTGCAGTGAACCAGGGCTTCTCATTGGCTCTTGTGGTGATGTTTCTGGAGACTGTTACATCCTCTGTGCACTTAATGATGTAGCAGGTCACAGATTCAGTGAACTTGTCCATGTCCAAGAAGCCATTTTGGGTGGCTGCCTCTTTAAACATGTGCACTCTGTGCACTTGAAACAGACCGGAAGTGCTGAGACAGCCCCACTTGGCCATACTCTGATAGTTTTTCTGGCAGGTCCTGTGCGTTTCAGCGGGGATGTGCAGCATCACAGTTGCATGGTCAGATGAGGCAATGTGTGGACACACCATGGCTTTGTAGGCCCTGCGCACGTTGGTGTAAACCTTATCCAGGAAGTTGATGGAATTTGGAGAGGACTGTCTTGAGGTTTCTGTGGTTGAAGTTGCCGGCTACGGGTCTGGAGCTCGTTGATAGCTTGAGACAGCTGTGCTAGTACCAAGTTAGCATTAGCATTTGGTGGGAGACACTGGGACACTGCTATAACAAGTATCAAAGAAAACTCTCTTGGTAGATAGAACAGTCGAAACGTTACAATTAAAAACTCTTACCAGACAAAGGGGGATTCTCTCTCGGCTCGATAGCATGCTAGCTCGGTTATCTGGATAGACGAGTCGGCAAGGTCCGCATTCAGCTATGTTTCCGTGAAGATGAAAACACAACAGTTCTTTACGTCACGCTGGGTCGAACGCTGGAGCCACAGATAATCCATTTTACTGTCCAGGGAGTGAACATTGGAGAGCAGGATGGATGGAAGTGCTGGTCGGAACAGGTTAGCCTTTAGCCTAGTGCTAACATTGGCACGCTTTGTTTGCGTGTGCATCGCTTTTGTTTTGGCCAGCTGTGCCTCGCTGCCTCGGTGGAGGAGTTATCAATCCCAGACATTGAAGTTCGTTGATTTTCGAAATCTGTTGACTTTTGTGCTGATTGTGCTGTTTTTCCTGATTTTGAGCAGAAATTGTCTGTTCTAGGTGGTACACATCGTACCTCGGTTGCGAAACAAAACAATACACAAAACTGTAAAAAAAACCCACTGAATTTGCCGAAGCGCTATCAACCGCTGCCTGCTTGCAGCGCTGCCGGAAGACACAATGTCCAATCTCTCCCAAACTTCACAAGCACGATGAGAGTTGAGCTCGGAAAAGTTTGATATGCCATTTGTCAGTAATGGTTAGAGCGCCACCTAGTGGGAAAAGGAAATGCAAGGAAGACTGTAATTGTCATTAAACAAGTTGAAATTATTGCTCGTGTTCTACAAATGAAATCCATCAGTGTGATATCAGATCAGACCTGCTGGGTATAGGTGCTGGGCGTGGCTCGACACGTGGCGTGAGGGCCCTCTCAACGCTGCTTGCAGCATTTATTCTTAATTGCTTTTACTTTTTCCTCCAAAACACATTTGAATTTGTGTAGTGAGCAAACAAAATTGAAGCACAATGAGATGTTCAATTTTCCAAAGTAGCCTGTTTTTGCTTTAATGCATGTTTTTGCTGGCCTAGGATTGCGTACATTTTCTTCCTCAAATCCCTCAAAAAGTTACAGTAAAGTGGATTAATCATGCACAGCATTGTAAAAGTTTAGGAATAATGATCACTATCAAATTTGATAAAGAGAGATCTTTTGAAAATACTGAACATGATTTGTTGATGAATAGCGTTTGAGTAATAAACTGCTAAACTGAAATGAGTCCAACAATGGTAGGAAGTAGGACATGATTGCCTCGAGTCAAGATGCTGTTGGTGACAGAGATGAAGCAGGCAGACTTAGATAAGAATCTCTAACTAGCTAGGATGAGGTAGAGATAGGGAGGAGACAGGTCACATGAATCAGAGTCTGAAAGGTAGAAAGACAGAAGAGCACTGAGATTTAAAGCACACAGAGCAAAGGAAGAATGGCTGTAAATAATAGACCTAAACACAAGAGCTTCCTCATTAAACCTCTGCATAAGCAGCATATCTTGTTACATTTTTACTTGGAATGAAGCAAAGAGAGTTCTTTTTCTTCACACCAAAAGAGAGGTTTGGGTTTGGGGCTAGGGTTTGGGTCATCAGAGATAACCACTTCTTAGACAGCTAACAACGGTCTAGTAGTATTGTTCAGATTTGTAATCAGGTTGGCAATGAGCAGGTGTATTGAGTCCATTTTATCCATCTTACTTTCTGTATACTTCTGCAACGAGCTGTGCATTAACATTTAACTAATTCACCCCACACTTTAAGGGACATACATTTTAGGATGACATTTCATAACTAACCAGTTGTGCTCTGAGAGGACTATGTGTATACAGTGCTGACTGAAATCTCTGTCAATTTCCTTTGCCCTACATTAATAATTACTAATTAGACAAGCCTCCCCAAACAATATTGTCTCGTCTAAGGTTCAGTAAACATGCCAATACAATCAACCTCGACTTTCATTTTCTTACACTTGAGCAAGCAGAACTTTTGTGGGCACTTTCTGTGTGAGTATTACAATGCTCACTTCCCACACTTTGATTCAGGAAATGCTATACTTAATACGATATGATTTAGCCCATAAAAAAGTTGATGTGACACTGTCCTCTGAGCATTTTTATCTACATGCTTTTTGATTAACAACCTTGACATAGCCACGAGTGTCCACAAGTCAGTGAGTACACAATCCCCTTCTGCATGTACTGCAATTTAAGCATACATGTCCATTTCACACCTAGGAGAGAAACAAAGTGTGACATCCACATGATGGACAAGCGTGCCTATTATACACTTCAATATTGGGTTTAACCCATGACTCTGTTGATATGACAATAGAATTTTGGTTGGGGGGGACCAACAGCTGATCAAATATCTATCTATCCATAAAACCAGTGAAGATATATGCACCAGAAAATGATCTCTTCATTTACAAGTTTGACAAACCTGGGGTTTGTAAAACAGCTGATAAATGATGTGAATATTTATGAGTATGTATGATTTCTTGGTTCAAAAAAATCTTCCTATCAAAACAGTTCCTCTCCCTGTTTCCAACTGTTAGCAGAATAGAGCTTAAAGGAACTGAAAGGAGCATTTTCAGAGTCAGTGTAGCAGTAATTTGTGTTGGTCTCTGACAGCAAGGTTACATTATTTAATTTTAAAAACTCTTTAAGCCTTTAAAAAAGTTATTCATTTATTTATAATATTTATTTTAATAAAAGTGCAATGTTTACAATGGTCTGTTTATGACCTATGTAACACATCTCATAGATCTTGTTTAGTACAATTTCTAGTCTTATCCTGCAATTTAGCTATCTCTAAAGCACTACCGCAGTTCTTATAAGTTAAATGGTTATTTACATAGCTCTTAATCCCAGCTTCTTTCTGAAAAGAAATTAATAACACTATTTACACAGATTATCCTGCAATAAATTAAGCAAACACAATATGTCAATATTTGATCTTTATTAGAAGCTTCTGCCGAAAACTGTATTTAGAATAGAATATCGTAGCATAATATAACACTTAGTGGAATTATATTGCAGTAGAGAAAACAGATGAAGCGTTTAAATAATAAAATCTGAACCAAAAAATCTCTTGGGTGCCAGTTTAGCTCACAGAGTGAGCACGAGGCTGTTTGCTGTCTGACTCCACCTATTTTTTTCTCCCCACTTTCGTGTCCATTGAGCACTAAGGGAAATATATAAATGAGTATATATAGGTCTAACTCTGAATAGGTCACTAGATCCCTGATTAATATGAGAAGTTAATCAAGAAGTTAAATTAAAACAAAGTACATACTGTAAATGCTAAAATTATATACATTGTTGTTTTTCTTAATTGATTTGGTTCAATTTTAACCTTCTGTTGTTCAATTTTGGTGAGTCTATGCAAAATGAATGAACACATGTTGGTTTTCCCCACTGTTGTAGTTTATTTGTGTAGGTGTGAACAATACGCTGACCAAAACAATTGCACTGAGACCCTTTGAAGGAGGTGGTCTCTGTATGGTTCCAAAGCAACTCCACAGCAGTTCATTTATGTTGTGAATGGGATCCGACCCCAAACCAAACCAACTACCAGGTGTACGTTACAAGTTTGAGCTAAGAAAAACATCACATAGCCATGTATGCGTTTGTATTCCCAATACAGGGAGGTGCTATAAAAGTGACATGGTAAATCAGGGTTCTCTCCGGGGACTCCGGCTTCCTCCCACAGACCAAACACATGCAGTTTGTGGGGATAGGTTAATTGGAAAATCTAAATTGCCCATAGGTGTGAATGCGGGAGTGACTGTGGGTGTGAATGGTTGTCTGTCTATGCATGTTAGCCCTGCGACAGACTGGCGACCTGTCCAGGGTGTACCCCGCCTCTCGCCCAAAGACAGCTGGGATAGGCTCCAGCGCCCCCCGCGACCCTGAAAAGGATAAGCGGCTGCGAATGGATGGATGGTAAATCAGTTCAGAGGTATGGTCATTTCATAATAGACTTCAGTACAACCAGACTTATCTTTGTAACAGTAACTCCCAGTTGGACGTGAAGGAGTTCAGGTGTAAGTCACTTTTGCACAGGCTTACTTGTCCAACCCATTATAACCCTCAGTTGTGTCACGTTTGAAAACCCTAACTGAAGAAGACCAAAAGAATGTGAATGGTTTTTGATGCGACACATTGAGAATGAGTCTTATTTTTGTTATTCCTTGATTGTCAAGTCTCGGGAAAATAAGTTAATAAAAACAAAAATGAGCTATTCTGATAGCGTTTTAAGTTCAAAAGCTTGAGCTTTGGGGCCTAGACCTCAGAGGGTTAATATATACAATGCATAACCTGAACAACCCGTGTTTTTCTCAAAGGCACATATTAATAGGCTGTAGATGAACTGGAAAGGTTTCTCATGAGAGCCAAGATGACTTGGTAGTGACTCACATGTTGTTGGTCTTATAAACAATTTGCTGATACAAGCACCAACGGCATTTGCAACAGCAGCTGTCATCTGCCAGCTCGGCTCCTGCCTTTTATTACAGGAAGCCGAGAGTATAGCTATTAAAATAGGCCAACAAGAGAAGTAGTGAGACACAAACAAGGGGCATGAATTAATGACAGGAGTGGATTTTCCATTTTCATGAGCTACCATTACAGTGTAACAGGTTTCCTCCTTTTTTTTTGTCTCAAGGGGGAGATGGAACGTGAGTAACTGTATTTGCTATTCTTTCTCTGTTTCACTGTTTCCCAATCACTCTTTTTACCTGCCTGTCTTTAAAATCTCTCCAACCATGTCTTTATCCCCAAGGGTTAAAGCTATTAACCATTTATTTATTTTTTGCTCTCAGTTGACTCGTACTGTCTGCTCAATCTCTCACGTGTCTTTCCCTCCAGAGTGCTCCTGCACCAGAGGATCGAGACCACAAACAAAACCAAACACAACCACTTTGCTCTGGGTTTTCTACCCCATTCATTTGATTTGTGCGTGTTCGTGAGTGTGTGTGTGTGTTCGTGAATGTGTGTGTGTGTGGGAGGGGGGATTTCTCTATATCAATTATCAAACACTCCAGGTGTGGTGGCGGAGATTGAAATGCTTTTAAACCCATGGTGAGTTGTCCTGATGGAAGTGTAATGCAGCTAATGGGTTTGTGACTAGACAGTGAAAATGAACATTGTATAAAAAGCAATCCAATGTTGTGTGTGATCATTGTGTAACATTGTGTGGCAATGGGTGCCTGAGACAGATTTCATATATCAGTTCCACCCTTTCCACAAAAAGAGTCACACAGAAAGAAAGTCAACAGCTTTTAAAGCATCTTATTTACAGTTATCTCATTGTCCCTTTGATTACCAAGACTGTGGAGGAAAAAAAAAAAGAAACAAAACAAAACATAGTTTCAAATCATTGTGATAATATAGAACTCACAGGGTTAGTGGGCTTCATTAGCTTGCTTATTTCAACAAAGTCAATGGTCAAATATATAATACACTTTTTAGCTGGGCATCTACCTGGTGGCCAGTAACTTGTTTAGGGCTACGGTTAGGGTGACATTGACATCCACATTAAATATGAAATGGTTGGTGGAGTGCCCACTCCGGGTCAGGGACGAGTCCTTGCCCCAAGTGGAGGAGTTTAAGTATCTCGGGGTCTTGTTCACGAGTGATGGGAGAAGGGAGCGGGAGATCGACAGACGGATCGGTGCTGCGGCTGCAGTAATGGCTGGACTCTCCCTTAGGGATAGGGTGAGAAGTTCGGCCATCCGGGAGGAGCTCAGAGTAGAGCCGGTGGTCCTCCACATTGAAAGGAACCATTTGAGGTGGTTCGGGCATCTGACAAGGATGCCTCCTGGGCGCCTCCTGTGTGAGGTGTTCCGGGCATGTCCCACCGGGAGGAGGCCCCGGGGCAGACCCAGGACACGCCGGAGAGATTATATCTCTCGGATGGCCTGGGAACGCCTTGGTGTTCCCCCGGATGAGCTGGAGGAGGTGGCTGGGGAGAGGGAGGTCTGGGCATCTCTGCTTGGGCTGCTGCCCCCGCGACCCGGCCCCGGATAAGCGGCAGAAGATGGATGGATGGATGGATGGATGGATGGATGGATGGATGGTTATCTATGAAAATATTCTAATACAAAAACTGTAATGCAAATGCATATAAGAGAGTTAATCCGAGAAGTCTTTTATGCCTGATTAAAATACCACCCTTTTCCTCCTAAAAAGTGTTTATCATTCACAAATATTTTTTTTTCAGTTTGACAAAAAATACCATCTGTTATATTACTTTAATTCTTATGTATCCTAAAGAGAGAGAAAGTAATTTAGAAAAAAAAAGTTTGATAATTCTTAAATCCTAAATTAGTGTCTTGTAGTAATATTTCAAGCAGAGGGTTGTCTTCAGTTAGTATTATAATTTACATTACAACTGGTCTTTCTTAATTCCGTTCTGATTTGTTTGCTGTTGTTATGCAGACACAATTCACAGTTTTACTGAGCATTAGTGGAGACAAAGGGGGGACAAGACAGGAAAGGTCAGAGTTAGCTGAAGCTAAAACCTAAAATAGGAACAAGACGACTGTCCACTAGTACATGGACCATGGTCTCACTCTATCAGACACGTGAAAAGAAAAATATTACACATTTTCCTCAGGGATTAATGAAGTATTCTGATTCTGATGAAAATGTTCAAATTAGCTCGTAGTAATTAATACTTTGGCTGGGCTTCCCCTTGTTTGTTGGTTGAAAAAGCTGATAAATCACCACGTTGTTGCACAGATTTCTTGCAAACATGTAGGTGCTTGAAATGTAAAACCCGGAACCACACACACACAGACACACACACACACAGACACACAGACACACACACACACAAATAACGGCAGGCCATGCAGTAGGAACACAAAGTGAAGGACCAAAGCACCTCCACCAAAATCTGTTTTTTTTACATGTTTGTCGCATATAATGAGCCACAGGGAAGGAATTTGAGGTTGAAATGATAAACAATGCGTTTTTTTCTTTTAGTAAACATTAAAAATCTAAATACGACACAAGGATTAAATGAAGCTCCATGATAAAAGACATGTTGCCAAGTCTCAACGCATTTGTTAAAAAATGTCTTTGGAAAGATAAAACAAAAGTAAATCATTTTGAGTTAGTCATATCAGCTCAGATGTACAGACTAGTGTTTAAAACTTTATGTTCAGTATTCTTTTAAAAAGCTAACCTAAAACAACATCAGATATTTTAACAAATCTAGTGATACTTGAACATCATGTTTTTTAAGTAGAAATATAACAATATGCAGAAATGTGTTCAGTAAAGGAAGCATCAAAGATGTTTTCAGAGAAAGTAACAGCAGTGTCACTGCAGTGCACTGGTGGCTATGTTGCATTATGTGGGTCTGGAAACTTTAAACGCATGAGATTATTGAGGCATAAGAGTCTACTTCACCAACACTGTAGCATGTTGAACAGAAACCACAAACTGAGAAGTGTAGAGGTCTCATTTAAAGTTAGTACCTGACTGCACTGATTTCCTAAATGAAAATTAAAAAGATGAAATTAGTATCTTTGTTTTTCAAGTGAAAGATTAGCAACACCTGTTGCCATATCTGTACATTCTTCTCATTTCAACCTGCAGTCACTCTCTAGGGGGCAATGACATACCTTACAAAACCTCAACAACAAAAAAAACTGAACCTGCTCTCTTGCATTGGCAAGCTCTCCCATTCCCATCTGAGTAGACTTTCAGTGACAGAGTGTAATGGAGAAAATCTCTACTGTGTCTCCTCCTTGTTACTGACTGCCCTTGCATCACTGCCCAACAGGTAGGGGTTAGAAATACACATACACACAACTGAAATGCAGTACTGTTGAGATCAGAGAGGATACAGCCCACTGCATCCCCGCTGTATACAGCTGATGGTAGATGGTGCTGGTCAGGGGTTAATAGAGAGAAAGCAGAGGAGAAGAGGACAAAAGGCACTGGGTGAGGGGAAGTAAGATGGGGGTAAACAGGAGCAGAGGAAAGACTTGGAGCTAAAGAGATGGATGTACGGAAAAAGATGGAGGGCAAATGGCACACAGGGTAGGAGAAAATTAAATTTAAGCACCTGAGGAAGGAAAGTGGTACGGATACAGATTATCAAAATGAGGATATCTAAAGAACAAGACTTAGCAACTTGCAGAAAGATCACCACTGTCGGACAAGATGTTATAAAAGGCATCGATCTAACATTTGCAGTCTGGCCCCATCTTTACCTTATATGGCAAAATTTGATAATCTGCTGAAGGTGCTGAAGTATGATGTCGAATAGATGTCAGCTAACAAAATTAACTGATGAATTCTGTTTAGAATGTAAGTGCATTGTACGCACAGCAGCCATGCACTTGGAAGAAGAGGAAATAGATACCTGTTGTGCTATTAATGCACATCTGTTAATGTTTCTAAGGAGTCCTATTGCCAGTAGCAGTTTTTTTAAAGACATCAGCTTACTTCCGTCCTCTGGGGTATCTGGGCACAGAACAAAATAAAACCATTCTTTGACTGCAAGGACTCCACACTGCAGGAAGGATTGCCTGAAGCGATGGGACTAATTACATCAACTTTTTTTTTTTAAATATAAGAGTCTAACAAAAGAGTTTTGTATTTCAATTATAAGCAAGTAGTCAGATTCTGTTTTACATACTTCTCTCTAACATCTCTCATCTCCACTGGGTCTTGTTGATTGGTAGAGTACCTCTTCTGAGCACACAATCATCACATTATCACAGGATGTAGTTATATTTTCCGCTAATACGTGGCTCGACCACACATCACATCATAACAAAATCACTTGTGATACATACCATACGCAGACAATCCAGCCAGGTTCAGCTCGACACATAAGCGTAATTAAAATGGGGTTTATGAATCTGTAAAATACGGTGTCTAACGTCAAATACCCGTACCTGGCACGCATACA
>VURO01044730.1:0-11324 GCA_015108175.1 Pelvicachromis taeniatus | reverse complement strand
TCAATTCTTCTTCCCATCAATCACGGGCATGGAGCAGGAGGGGCAGACGTGCGGACATTTCAGGGCAGCATAGATCGATACAGAGCACGGGAGATATGCACAGAAGAGGCCAAATTGTGCCCACACTGACCTGGGAGACATGAGGAGGCACAGCCTGCAGCACACAGAGGACTGCGAGCAAGCGCCACACAAAGTTAGGAGCAGTTTTAATGCAGGCAAAATGTGTATTTGTCGTATAAGACACACCAACTCCCCCCCAGTTTTGGGGAAGAAAAAGTGCGTCTTATACGGCGAAAAATACGGTATATTAAGGATAATGATAAACATGATATTTAAAAAGAATATATTCATATTTTGTCAATAATGAATATATGAGGATATTGTAAAAATTGTATTTTTGTTTTTTTTGGATACTTTTTACAATTATGGTTACAGGCTCTCATCAGCTCTGTGAACTTATACACTCATTATTCATTTTCCTAAAGAAAACAAACTTACATCCTGCTGAATAGTTTGTTTGTCATTCAAAAGATTCCTGTAAAAAAAATTTAAACTAACTGTAGATATTAGACACTAATTAGACACTGACAGCAAATATATACAACATATTGTAAGTATTTTATGAATAAAACTTAAACATGCTACTCTTTTCAAATTATTGAGAGTTGAGACAAATGCACTGCTTTGTTGTAATGGTCTGTTTCATTTTTTCTGCAGCAGTTAAATCCATTCATTAGCTTTCTTGTCTGATTCAGGATCCCGGGGCGAGGGGAAAGGCTGAATCTTATCTCAGCTGCAATATGGCGAAAGGCTTTGTACAGGTCGCAGTCTATCGCGGGGCTCCGTTAAATTGTCGTGGTAATTTAAAACAAATGTTTGGCATGAATAATTCAGTCGGTCTGTTTTACTTTAAAAAGCTGCAGAGCAGCACCCAAGTATTCGTGAACTCAGACACAACTTGCTGTTTTTACTCTCTAATGTCGTAACTGTAGTATCAGTGGAGGTGAACAAAATCTAAGCTGTCGCTCTCATAAGATCAACGAGCATATTAACAGTAGGTGCTGTATAGCTTCTTAAATCAGTACTGACTGAATCAGTTCCTTAGGGGAGTCTTTCAGCCTTCTTACATAAGTTCACATAAATAATTTATATTATGGGGGATTTATTGGGTTTATGTTTTAGCTTGTAGGCAACTAGCAGAAGGTGGCTGGAGTAAACAAAAATCTTCTAAAGACAGATGTTCCAAATCCACGTTAATCTCAAGGAAATTCAGCTCTCCTGCAGAAGAGGTGGTTTGTTTTACAGAGAACAATACAGTTCAAACTGGAGGCTTTTGGGAAAGAGTCGATATCTGTGAGTAAATGCACAAATCCACTGAAAGAGTACAGCTTCAAACAGAGTGGGATTGTAGAGCTTACCTTGCACTGTTGGGCTTGTGGGCTCTGGGAAGAGTGGGCTGAGCAGGAGATAGATGAGGTAGAAGAAAGGCGGGGAGGGGAGGGGAGGAAGACAGGACCAAAGACATGCTGTGGAAGATGACAGAGGTTAATATTAGCTAATGATCAAACGCAGAGAGGTGTATAAACACACAGAGGGTGAAAAAAGAGGTGAGTGAAAAAGAAACACTCAGTGCATCATGGGAATCCCCCCGGCAGCCTAACCTGATCGAGCCCCAACTTTAAGCTTTATCAAAAAGAACAGTTTTCAAATAGAGTAGAATAGAATAGCCCTTTATTGTCATTCTACATGTACAGCAAAATGATGTGCTCCATGCCAACTGTGCAGAAGTTTAAAAAAAACACCATATATATATATATAAAAACCTAATCTTAAAAGTAGAGTGGATGTCCGTCTCCTGAATCCAAACTGGGAGCTGGTTCCACAGAAGAGGGGCCTGAAATCTGAAGGCTCTGCCTCTTCTTTTAAATATCCTACGAACCACAAGTAAAGCAGCAGTCTGAGAGCAAAGTGCTCTAACGCAGTGATATATTATTATGAGGTCTCAAGATCTTGTATGTGATAAAAAGGACTTTACATTTTATTCTGGATTTAACAGGGAGCCAATAAAGACAAGTCAGTGTGGGCTCTCTTTCTGGTTTCTTTCACCACAAACGTGGTTAAAAATCATTAAAATGTTCCTGCTGGCTCATAGTAATAAAACATCAAACAATGCTCTAACTAAACTTCAAACTCACAAACCTCATTATCTGTTCCTCTGGCATGCATCACTAAAACAGCCTGTGCTAAAGTCAGTCAATGAACTGACTTTTTTTGAAAAACCTGATAGGTCTCGGATGTTAAAAAGGACAGCCTACGGTTATAGACGCTGTGAAATACCTCAATAAGCTTAGGTTTAGATTTTGCAAGAACTTAAAATATTTCAGGGATTGTAAAACAGATCATTTTTAGAATGAAACACCAAAAACAAATCATTGAATACAGTAGTGCAACAAGCCCTTAAAATACAGGAGCATGAAGTGTGTGCAAGCTCATGCAAAGAGTCTGAAAATAAAATGTTTGATTTGAAATGTGCACCAAAATAAAGTTTCATTATCACAACCACAGAAGACGAGGAATTCTGTGTTTTCCAATTCTGGACCCAACACAGAACATGCGACTTTTCAGTGTTTATTTTGTACCAGTTCACCAGTCTAAGGAGAGGAATTTGCAACAGAGAGATCCACAGATGAGTTTCAGTTCACTGAGCTGCGACGGGCTTCTGTTAAGAAGGAGAAACAGATTAGCCGATGTTGCCAGTGCAAAACTGGAGATTCTTACTTGGATTTCCTTACAAAGCAGGCAGCATAGATGGCAACAGCCCTGAATTTACTCACAAGGAAGCAAAAACACATTTCCTCTGTTCACAGGAACAGTCGATCCTAACGTATCGACAAATAATGGACTTATGAGGAGCAGGTGTGTCAGCGTGACGAGCGGTCCAAGGCGGGACTTTGGACCTCCACCTGAGAGCAAGAGAACGTTACTGTAGGAGATGAAAGAGACAGAAAAGGCAGAGAAAATGTCCTGACCAGGTCTAGACCACGACATTAGCTTTTGTCAATGTTGCAATTGTAGTCGCAATTTTGTTTCATGCATCTTTTATTAAAATGAAATGAGTGAAAGGAAAGAAATAGTTTGTTAGTTTCAATTCCTTTAGTGTTTGAATGGGTAACTAGTGATAATTAATGTTTTCATTTTACAACAGAGTACAGTGATTACATTTGTTTGGACATTTTCCTTATCTGTTTTTTTGTTTTCAGTTAAATAATTTTGAAAAGTAAAACTTTTTACAAAAACTATGCAGCTGCTATCCAAAATCCATTCACTGATGTATTGATCTCTGACGTTCGTACTGCTAGTCCTCCTGATCCTTTGCGTTTGCTGTATGACTCACCACCTAAGAAGTTTAGACAGGGAATAAAAATAAACTGGCTTTGTTGTAATACAATTACTGCAAAAGTGCCCATACATGGTTGAATCCAGCTTCTGCCTCTTCCAGTTAAAACTAACGTTACAGACACACAACGTTTCCAATCCCGCCCTTCGTAACCAACTAATTTAACAGTTTGAGCGCTCAAACATGATGAAAGGTAGCAGAACACGACAATGCAGTGTCGCACTAAACCGAGCCTTGAGACATCAGAGTGAAATGAAACGGTTCAGATATGCAAGCTTTCCTGTTTGAGAAGCCGAAACCGCAAAATATTTGTAATTTAGAAACGATTAAAGTCAAAACAGTTAGTTTGACTGTAATGACACAAATGCACAGGGTGTCATTTTACAGTTTTAGGCTTATTATTGCTGCCACTGCGTAACAACCAATACTTGACCACTGCTCTTTCAGTATGAATTACTGTGTCGATGCGATGTAGTGTAGAGGCAATCAGCCGGTGGCACTGCGGGGGTGTAACGGCCGTCAGCTCATTTCTATTTGGGGGTGTTTCTTATCTTACTCTTGACAATAATCCAGGTTCAAAGTTCTTGTGGAAAACAAATCAGTATCTACATAAAGCTTGTCAGCAGATGGAAGCATGAAGTGCTCTAAAGTCTCCTGGGTGATGGCTGCACTGACTTTGGACTTGATAAAATACAATGGAGCAATGGGCACGGCACCCCAAAGCTTCACACTGTGAAAGCTTCACACTGTGAAACTTCAGACACCTTGGATTCTGTTTCCCATTACTCTTCCAGATAATTTCCAAATAAAATGCAGAATTTGAACTGTTGAGCAACATTCGAGTTCTTTTTCTCCTTCATGCACTGACGCCAGCTTCAGTCCACTCCCTGTGAAAAGTCAAGAACTTTGGAGACCAATCCTTTCAAGGCAGCAGCCATTCCTGTTGCTCTTCCTACCACATATTTCCCCTCCAGTCTATTTTACAGTAATATGCTTCAATTCAGCACTTTGTATTCAGCTGTTTTACTTTACTTTAGTAAAATTTCAAATTAAACTATTAAACATGCTTAAAACATTTTAGTTTGTGTCATAAAACTACAATATGTTACATTTGGACTTTCTTAATAACTGAGTAAACCATGTGTATTCTTTTTTTTTGTTTTTTTAGATGCACCTGTAGGCCCACATGTCAAAAACTGTCAGTAAACACATAAACAGAAGCCTGCTTCACTAGCAAACTCAAGCTGTGTGCAGGTGTGTGTGTCTGTGTGTGTATTGGTTGAGTGGGCCCAGCAGTTTTGTGCGATTCAATAGAGGTGCTGTCTGATGGCCAACAGGAAATACAGACTATGTAATACCGGCAGAAACAATCTTTTACTAGCACACGACAAAAGTGACAATCAGTACGACACAGCATCGTGATATTTTGCATTTGATTATATACGTTACATCGTTGTTAGGTTACCTGTTCAATTGCTTTGTTAATGCAAATCAACCAATCACATTGCAGCGAGTCACTGTGTTTAGACATGGAGACATGGTCAAGGCAATCTGCCCAAGTTTAAATTGAGGATCAGAATGAGGAAGAAGGTGATTTAAGTGAATATGAACACGGCTGTGTTGTTGGTGTCAGACCGGTTACCATCCAGCCTTGTTTGTTGAGTCATTTCCTAGATTTTGGGTTTCCTACCACTACACTGCGGTGCTGCAGGTGTCAGGGTACCTGGGTTGTTGACCCAGTGTTTTGCGTTTATGGATTTTTTTGAGTCCTGTTTATTCCTTATTGTTTATTCTCTGTGTGATTCATGTTTCCTACTTGAGTTTCTTCCACTCTTGAGTTTATCTATATTTCTAGTTTAGGTTGTCTTGTTTGCTATACAGTCCCCTTTTACGTCCTTGTTTCATCTCTGTGCCCTTTCCTCAGCAGCTCCCAGTTTAGTCAATCTTGTCTTCATGTTGTTTTGTCCGTCTGTCTCCCCAGTCATGTCCCTTGCTCTCTGTTTATCTTTCTTCTGTTCAACTGTCAAGTTTACACGTCCTTTTCTGGGTCTGAGTCTGCGTGACACTTGTATTTTTGTACCTTGGTGTTCAGCCAAAATAAACGGCTCGCCTTTTGTAATTAAGTACCTGTTTCCCTGTGTCGTCTGCGCTTGGGTCCTCGCCTTGCCGCACACGATATGCAGCCGCAGATCCTGACAGCAAGTTTAGAAAACAAACCATATTAATTTTGGCCCCAACCTTCTGTCCACTAGGTCTATTTATTAACTATGCCGAACAGATAAGAGCCTTTCCTTTCCTTCCTGCAGCTATCAGCTACCAACAAAGTGTGATGTCATCATTTCATAAACTTTTACAAACAGGTAATTGATGCTGACCCTGTCCATCCATCAGGACCACCGTGTGCCCACCTTCTGACTGTTGCTTCCAGCAGGATAATGCGTCAAAAATCAAAATCAAATCACCTCAAACTGGTTTCTTGAACATGAAAATTAATTCACTGTTCTCAAATGGAATAAATCCAGTGGAGCATGACTCACATCATGGATGCGCAGCACACAAATCTGCAGTAACTGTGTGACACGATCATGTCAATATTTTTTTATTTTATTTTATCTGACTGCATTTAATTGTCTCCTCTGAACCATATTATTAATTCATACTGTTTAAATGTCTCCCCCGCAAATTAATGGACACAATGCACGGAATTGGTGCACACAATTGGTGTCAGGAATTAAAGGGGTGCTGGGCTGTCAAATAGTGCATTATGGTATTACTGAATGAGGCCTATTGATTAAAAGCCTGCTCTTAGCAAAGCTGGATAAGCAACCCATCAGTTTCAGAAGTCAAAGAAATTGGATATTCTTCAACAGCAAGGTCAGTCAATTGATCTCAGCCCAACGGAGCATGCATGTCGGTTACAGAAGACAAAACTGAAGGCAAAGCAACCAACTAACAAGCAGCAACTGAAGCTGCGTGCAGCATCTGATAAAATCCACAGTGTCTAGAGGATTTTCATTCGAGTATTTAATAATGTCAAAAGTCCCCAAAATAAAAAGCTTCCTAATTTGACAGGACAAATAATCTGTATGAGAAAGAAGTAAATCAGCAACTTCTAACAAGAGAGCAACAGATTCTTCCTTCTCACATCACGACTTTTGTTAACATAGTAACAAATTCAGTAAACAATCCAAAACACAACGCAGAGCAGCAAAACAGCTGAAGACGTGCAGCTCAAACACTGTCATTGTAATGTAAATGATAATGAATACCAATCACGCTGTCAGCAGCCGAACAGTTCAATAACAACACTGATGATTCCTTAATAGCCGCTGAGTATGAAAACTAATTACCAATACTGTGAAAGCTGCAAAGTCAATAAAAGCAATAAATGTTTCATTCAGAGTAAATTAAAGGGACGTGACTAAAAGGAAAATAGTAAAGTCAAGGTCTGTTATTCTGTCTGTAATAACAAACAGATAAAAATAAGAAGTATCGGTTCATTTTCACCATCAGACTTTTGTATGTGGAACACAGACACCATGCCTTTGGTGTGACTCTGCAGTCACTGCTGCCGGCTGTGTTTCCTTCATTAACTCCATTAAACACTGACAGGTGGAGGACAGCGCTGACGCCTCTGTTAATAAATATGAACAAATATGTTGGAACTGCGCTCTAATATGCATATGAGGCTTTGAATTAGTGTCACAGCTTAATTATATCAGTGTGGGAAAGCGAGTAAACATAAACAAGAGTACAGTTATTCATTAAAATTTCATTTAAAGTACAAGTACAGCACATGATGGTATTAGTAAATTAGCTTTATACATATTATTAGTTTAATTACCCACCCTTACTTTGCGCACTGTCCATAACACAAAAGGTCAATAAAGATGTAAAAAGTGGGTATTAGAGCGAAATCTCACCAGCAGCAGTAACCTGAAGACCAGCCCGCACACCACTTCAGAGGCCATGGCTCTGGGCAGGCCGTGTTGAATCCAGGTAAAAGAAGCCGAGAACTGTCTCTCTGATGGTTCTCTTGCATCCCAAACTCCTGCGCTCTGTCAAATCCCAGCTGGCTGCTCCAGACGGCCACATCGACTCTCCCCTGGTGACACCTGGACTCCGGTTATTCCACAGTGAGACACTGCGCATTCACCAAGGTTCGCCTCATCAGCTCCGTCGCCAGAAAATAGTATCACCATGATAGTTTAGTGGCTCAGATGCTGTAAAGTCATGTTGACGCTGCACAAGCTGCGCAGCGGACTCAGGTGCGCAAACAGCTGCGCTGGCACGGCGCGTAAAAAAGCCGGACAAAGGAGCCAACAAGTCCTCAAGTCCAATTAAACCCCCTTTCAATACTAAAGCACATTAACGAGGAATCCTTAAAGGATTACATAGTCTGTGTCTACGTCTTAACAGGAGGAGGAATGAAAGAAGACCAAAGTACAACCGGATAATGCTACCCTACTTCTTTAGCCCCCGTGGTGAAATTTGACTTTCTGACTTCTGGTCCGGATTGTATTCGCCAACAGGAGGCTACGGGACAAGCCTGAGATTGGCATCGGGTTCAGCCAATCAGAAGTGCGCCAGTGGTAGCTGATCCAGCCCCCTGCGATAATTGGAAGCAAGAGGTGGGACGCGGAGACGGATGAAAATACCACAAGTATGAAACGATAACGTGAAACACACGCAGCCTTTTATTAATCCCATAATTTAAATTATATTTCTGCATATTTTGCTATGTAATCACGTTTTTTTTTAAAGTTATAAACACCAGAGAAACACGTCAAAGAGGATTTTATGAATTGCAAGAGGAGACTTTTCCTTATGACCCGATCTCTCCAGGTCCAACTATTTATCGGAGAGAAACAGCGACGCCTACCGGTGCAGTAAAACCACTCCAGTCTAATCCGCTTCACCACAAAAACAGGCCTGTGCTGTTTCTGCTTACAGGCAGGAAAATTAATTTTACCAAAATGTTTTTAGTTCTCGGGAAAATTCTAAACAATGTAAGAAAACATCTTCTCTAGTAACATGTAATTTAAATGTTGAGTAAACAAACATGATTTACAGCTCAGTTCAGAGCCTCAGGATGCTTTTTTAAATGTCTAAATATTCAAACAGAAATGCCACTTATGATTCATTAAAGTAAAGGAAAGTTTCTTCATGGTTCAAAGGTTGTTCAGTAAGGATTATTTCAAAGTGTACATGTCAATGTGTATGAAACGGACTGTTATAACAGGTCAGGATTACCCCATCAAAATATAATAAATGTTACCTTTTTATAAAGAAGGAAAACACATTTAGTCATTTTTATATTTTTGAATTTATTAAAATGAAAATGTAAGGCTAGGCCAGATATCAGCTTTGCTGAACAGTGTGTAGAACAAACCTGGTAACATGAACAAATAGAAAATGTAAAAGTCAAACAAGCTGATCCAAATTTTGCGGGCTGTGAGTACAAAAACGAGGCTGAGCTGAAAAACAGCTGGAAACCTGAATGGTTATTGTTTTCGAGCCAGCTGCACAGATCTCACTTTCACATCAATGACCTCTCCGTCTTCACCTAAACTGGTCAAGTCTTCAGTCATAAAGTTATTATTTTAATGCACTGTTTAAAATTGAAATTGTAACTGAATCTTGAGTACTTTGATATACATAAAAAAAAACTTTTATATGTTTCTTATCTTTTGTTGTTTGTGGAAACACTTATTTTCAGGGAAACAATCAGCCTGACTTTCCCATTCACCATTTACCAGCATCTCCAAAGGTCAGTAATGAACTTTTTATTTCTTATTTCTTAAATATGTGCCGAAACCCAAAATGTTAAAAGACAGACTTCTCTCAGTGAGTCAATGTGGGAGGGTGCGCAGATGGATAAATTGTTGTTTTTTAAGAAAAATGCTTTGACATTTAACATTTCTGTTTGTGTGCAGAATAAATGACAGTGTTAATTTGTTAGCAGATTTTTTAATATTCTAACTAATTAACACAATCGGCTGGTTTCCAACATTTAAGGTCAATCTTCATCTATACCACAGAGACACAAGAGTGGTAAAATTTAACAAAGAAATGGAACAGGTTATTCTTTTAAGACACCAGAGGTAGTAGTAGTAGTATGTGTCTTTTTGGTGAACAGATGTGAAATCATTATTTTTTACAGATTATAAATTAATTTTTATTAAAATATTACTTTCATATGGTAAATGGCCTGCATTTGTATAGCGCTTCTACTTAGTCCCTAAGGACCCCAAAGCGCTTTACACTACAATCAGTCATTCACCCACACATTCACACACTGGTGATAGCAAGCTACATTGTAGCCACAGACAGAGGCAAGGCTGCCGGCACCACAGCTGCCCTGACTGACTTGTAAATGCAGACAGGAGGAGCCTGGGATCAAACCACCGACCTTCTGGTGAGGAGGTGACCCGTTCTACCACCTGAGCTACAGCCACCCATATACGGTCATATAGCAATTAGATCTCTACAAATTAGTGTTGTTGCTAAGAATCTCAATTTTTGCACAGGTAAAGTAACGGTCAGCAGGAATGACATAGAAGAAGAAACAAAATTGCACTTTTCCAGGAGTGAGCCATGTGGCTGTGCTGTGACTGTCGTCATGGAGGACTCCTACACAGGCTGAAATGTTTTATCGGCTCCCTAAATGTTGTCATCATGTTGCAAAACATGCTAATCTGATTTAATGTGTTTTTAATCAAGATACCTGCATTCATCATGTTTCTCCATTCATTTATTCAGTTTTAAGTGAGTTATTAAATCTCTATGGATGGCAAAATGTCATTAGGAAAGCTGCCTGGAGCTTCTCCAGCACCCTGAGCATGGTGTACTGAAAGCTGGCATTGACTCATTAGCTTGAACATCATTTTAAAATAACAGTGAGAATTCTACACCAGCATACTGAGAAATTTCTGAGACTGAGATTTTTGATGGTAGAGCTATTTGTTAGCATGACACCACAGACAGATTTTGTGTAATTATTTTTCTACTGAAACACAAATGAATCTTCTCATGTCCAAAATGCTATAGCTGTGGAACAAAACTAATCAAAACACAAATTAGAAATGGTTTGATAGACCACCTGAATACTGTGAAAAGTACTAATTTAGACTGAAAATAATGAAACAATAATAAAAATGTTACGGTCTCCCTCACAAACCTTTCCTTCAATACAAAGATATCAGCATCAGTAAGGACCAGCAATAGCCTGAAATCATAATTTTCTTTATGACTTCATCAGTCCCTCGTATGGAGGAATGTTGGGCCACTGATCCTTTCAACAAAACAGTGTTGTAAATGTTTCAGTTCATTGGCATTTGCAGGTATTCCTTTATGCACAGCTCTCTTAAGTTCCTGCCACAGTATTACTGTCCTGCTGCATACCCACTGTGATGGCATCAGCCACACATGGAGTAAAATAATTTAATTTGCTCACTTTATTAGTTTAATTTGTAGTTGTTTCACTGGTATAGTTTATTAATCACTTTATTTAAAACCTAGCACTGATATTATGAAGTGCGCACATAGTACCATTGTGTGGTTTTTTTTCTAAAGTTGTTTGTGTTATATTAATTATGTTTTCTTTCTTTGAGTTACCTGGTTTGGGGCGGTGGCTGTTTCCTGTCTGGGCAAAAGGGCGTGGCTGGAGATGGAGAACAACATGCCTGCTCAACAGGAGCAACCACAGGCTGTTAGAAACAGGGGTGTTTTAGATTTAGTTAGGTTGAGATATGTTAGTTAGTATTGGTGTTTGTTTTTTGTTTTGTTATTGTATGTTAGTAGTTTGGCCAAACTATTATAAAAGCTACCCCTTTGTGTCATTGTGTTAGGTCAGTTTGAGTTAAGTTGTGTCCATTTTGTTTGATTAAGTTTCTGGGAGTCACTTTTGATTAGTTCTATTTAGTTG
>VURO01044728.1:39610-58220 GCA_015108175.1 Pelvicachromis taeniatus | reverse complement strand
TACCAGCACGAATATCGGTCATGGAGGCTAACGAGGGCTGCCCAAAGAAGGATTAAGACATATGGCTTCAAAGTTTTGGTGCACTGTGATGCATGGAGGATCTGCAAAATAACAGAATCGTAATTTCACTGTATAATAAAAATTAGAATTATATTAATGTTTTTATCATGCTGTTATGCGATACCGTGGATAGCTGCTGCCATAAAATTGAGCTCTTTACAACAAACGCTCTCAATCACCGTTGCCATTGGCAGCAGTTTCCACATAGACACCAGTAGTTTCCCCCCACTCTCACGTCCTCGTGTGACGGATTGTTTTCATCTTCATCTAAACTAAGTACTGGTTGACAATTTTCATCCTCTGTCTCGGTTTGCTCTGGTTCAAACTGGAAAGGTTGAACAGAAGCCATTTCCAGTACACCGCTATCTGTAAACTGTGGTGCAGCCATATGTCGTCACTACCCAGAGTGCATTGAGAAGTAAATAACAATGGCGGCCTACTGGTAAATCGGTTTTATATAAAATGTGCTTAAAAGGAAAACATTTCGCGTATTTTAGTACCACGTATATATTATTGAAAGCAGAGTACATATTTTAGTGCAAACTTGTCATAATTGTCGGGGTTCGCTTTAAATTCACTGTAATAGCTTTTTTCTCATAATTCTACTAAGAAACCTTAAAAGTATTCAAATATACATTAAGAGAGCAAATGTGTTTATTGCTTTGTTTTCTATTGTAAAGCAATGTGTATGTAAATTTCCTAAATTTATTACTTTTGAATCTAAAATGTCTTTCCCAAAAGCTAACATGGGCTGTAAGCTTCAGTATCAACTTTATGTCTAAAATCCTCTGCTAACTACTAGACTACTACTTAATATAAGTAAATTTATATAAGTTATTAAAATCATCTCCACTATATATAGTGTGATCTATAGCAGAGAATACTCCCTATGCTGTGCTCAACTTTTCATAGCTCTAAGGCCTTAGCTCTAAGCTAAGTGGGAAAGACCCTAAAACAGTTCTCTAGGCTTTAGTTAACCTCTAATGCAAATACACAGTCTGTGATCTCTGCAGTCTGTGATCGCTTCCTTCATATCTACCCGGATAAATTCCCAGCCTTCATGCCAGTTTCATTTTCCCACACTGCTCCCTTCACAGCACCATATTTGAACTGAAAATGTAGTTTTAATTATAATTACATTCATAAATGCTTAAACCCCTTGTGGACGGGGCTATCCGCTATTATTCTATGCTAACGTCTCCAGTGAAACAGTTACATACTAAACATTTTACCAAAAACATTTTTGTTCCCATTTTTGTTTGATTTTATAGTTTGCATATTTGCATGTCTGTAAAATTGCTGTTTACTATTTAAATGTCTGACACAGTTGTTAACCTTAGATGGCATAAGGGATAGGATGTTTAATTTGTTCTGTATTTTTGTAAATCACCTTCAATCAAGACATCTTTTACATTTGTTGTTCTGCTCAGCAAAACCCAGTCATGGCGGAGAATTATGTACCAGGAAATGGCATCTGCTCATGTACAATCAGTCAAAAAAAAAAAAAGGTAAATGGCCTGCATTTGTATAGCACTAAGGACCCCAAAGCACCCTTTACACTACAATCAGTCATTCACCCATTGGTTATGGCAAGCTACATTGTAGCCACAATGTAGCCAGACACTGGCGCCACCGGGCCCTCTGACCATCACCAGTAGGCAAACATGGGGTTGGTATCTTGCCCAAGAATATTTGGCATGTAGACTGGAGGAGCCTGGGATCGAACCACCTACCTTCCGGTGAGGCGGTAACCCGCTCTACCACCTGAGCTACAGCCACCCCTAAAAGCTACATAAAGGTCAATGCAGGAAGCAAAGTAGGCACTAGAACAGTGCACAAATTTGACAGCATAACTGTAATCTGTGTCACAATTTTTCATGCATTTTACACTAACCTCCTGTTTATACCCATTTATACCCCCAGTATATAGCTAAGTGTAAGATGGTCTGGCTTTCTAACTGGGAAGTCAAGCTAACAATCAAAACCAAGAAATCATTGGCTTTGTGTCATTATTGGGTTTGTTGGTTATACTACTAATATCATTATTCAACATGTAAAAATATGATAAATTATTCTGTCTCTTGATCATTTCTGCATATTAAGGCATTTTAAGGCATTTTAATATATTCCTTCTCTGTTCTGTCTGGTAATCCAATACACTTTATAGTTAGCCCTACCTACTTGTGCAGAAGCTTCTCCAGGTGCCCTTCATTGAAGGATATGGGAAAATAGCCTGTCTTTTGCTTGCTGATAAGCACACCCAGGCACAGGTTGGCCTCTTGAGACCATACCGCCTTTCTCCCCAACACACGAGCAATAGTTTGCCCTGCAGAAGGTCAGTGAGAGAGAAAGCTGTTTCTGCCTGCCTGGGGATCTGGATGTAGGAGACTCAATGACCTGACACCACAGACCACTGGGCTGCAGAAGTTAAAGAAGTAAATTATGTATGATCTAGTTTGCAGACAGCAAATTTATCCTTGATACACTTGAGAACATGGGATGTATAATGAAAGGACATTGGACTTGTTAAGTCAAACATATGGTCAAAGAAGTGAAGGAATGCTGTCGATGGCTTCCCACTACATTTCAAAAGTCAATATTTGCTGGATGTATTGGTTTCAGTAAATACCGCAGTCCACACATGGTGCTCATTCCAGCAGAGACTGGGAATAGAGTTCTCAACCAGCTGCGCAGTATGAAATTTGTTGTGTCCCAGTAATGACACAACACAAAGCTAGGCGGGTGGTAATAAAGATTCTCTTTCTGCGGAGATGCCTCATATCCTCACTCTCCCTCACCCTTAATTTATTCCCCGTGGTGCTATGAGTGATTTTGTCTGCTCTTTCCCTTATATTAAACATCACACACTATTAGCTCTCAATAATCATTTGCTGCCACCCAGGACACAATGATTTCCCATGACACATAAAACTGCAATAACGTCAACTCGGTTTCAGAAATAATATTGCCAACATTCTTTTTTATGTGTCTCCCCCGGCTGGAGAAAATACCTCCGCACAACTCGCCCACACTCATACGGAGAGAATACAAACCATTTGTAACTTTCAAAAGTTACAAAAATCTAGTTTCTGCACATTTCTCAAAAAAAATCCATATCTCAGTTCCAAAAGAAAAAGAAATATTTCAAGCGAAAATAGGCTACATGCTGAGAGAGACAGATGGCGTATATACTGTGTGCAGTACATAAATAACCACCAAAAAAAAAAAAACATGCAAAATTGCATTACAAAACAACATTTCTGAAAATCTATTATGCAGCATTTGCATTGTCTATGCTTTAAAGTTTACAAATATACATCCTCTGACTGGAGAGACTCTGGAGCTGTAAAATCCTCTTTTTGATGGTGATAATGACCAACCTTTGTCAGAATATGGTATGATATCTCAGGGGTGACTCACTGTGTTCACATTCTGTGTCAAGAGCATATTGGGTGAGTTAAAGAGCAAAATTAAATTAGATGTCAAAATAGGAAGAAAAAGTTGGAACCTATTAAACAGGGGCTGGTCAGGGTGCTCATTTCACATTTCTCCAGGCTCACACTGTGGATCCACCATGAATTGTAATCAACTGAAATTTCTCAGTCAGTCTGGGTAAGAAAGGTCCATAAGAGTTACGGACAGAGCAGAATGACAAATTCCTTGAAATGTTAGGCTTCAGATAAGCCGTTAGTACCTGGCAAACTGTGGAAAGTAAGAAATGTATTTTACTTGATTACTTCCATTGTCTTTGAATTACTTTCATATCTTATAAAACCTTGTATGTAATGCTTTGCCAAAAAGTGTTTTCCTTCTTTACCCACCGCCAAATAACAATGCAAAATGCCTACAAACTTCATCTTATTATATTTATTTATTTATTGAAAAAGTATCCAACATGTCACAACAAACAAAATAAATCTAAATGAAAATATGTTTTAGCTAATGAACCATCCAAGGGGACTACCTAAATGTAAATTTCTGCATCCAGTACAGTTTACTTACTCAAAGCACATTTTGATGATAATTTAAAGATTCACTTTTACTTTAAAACAAACAAAAAAACAACACCTACATGTCCTAAGATTCAGTAATTTGCTTCACAGCGTGGTGGTCTCGGTGGTAATAAAGCTTTTGCTCACACAAACTTTTGTCTGTGCTTCAGTAGATGGCGCACAAGGTCACTTTCCGTCTCATGGTTGGCCGGGCAAAGCACATACTCGATGATCTTCCTGCAGGTCGTCAGCTCTGCTCCCGAGGTTGTTATTGTTCTTTGGCAACTTCCTTTGTTTCATTGCCCAGTGGAATAAATTGGCTACCTCCGTGATGACTCTTCGCTCAAGTATTTTTCTTATTAAAGAACACTGTGCTTAAGTTTGCCTAATTTGAGATTCATTCAAATTGTCAACAGCATCAAGGCCGATAATGGTCAAGCATTTCTGGTGCTAATGCTTAACCATTCCACCAAAATGAGATTTCAAATTGTACACCATTATCAGGGAGTCAGATCCCATTACCTCCACAGAGATGTGTTGCACTCATGCATTTTGATAGTACTCCCACATAATGGAGAGAGTCAAGAAGCACTAAATTGTTATCCACACTTTCGGTAGGCAAACTGTATTACCTTTCCATTTCAAAGGAAATTTCACTACTGGATCAGGTTTCACTGGCAAGCAGGTCCAGTGACTTAACCAGACTTGATCACAGAGGACAAGAAGCTTTATAAAGCCGCAGCTCATGTTGCTCTGTGTCAGCATTGTTCAGGTGAAAATAAAGGCATCCTCCACTCTGTCAAATTCCTGCAGTAACTTAGTGGGATACTTCAGCTTGTTGAGGAGGAGGTGAAAGCAAAACATTCATTTGTGAGTCAGCCTAAAGCACATATAGAGCTCTGTCTGAGTCCTCGGTAAAACCTCACTCCAAACGTCTTCTTTTTTTATCCCTCTGGTATACCAGTGGCATCGCATGAAGCACGTCTGTCACTTCCCTTAATCATTCCGATGGAAGACTGGAGAACGCTGATTCGCAAAGCAGTGCAAAATGTTATTGTGTTATTTCAATAGAAAAAAATGTATTTTTACTTCACTTACACAATATCTTTGCACTTATATTACAGTTAACATAGTAATCAAAGCTGGTGTTCAAATAGTAAACAGCTAATTAAAAATGACCTTAAATTCTTGACATTTTGTTGGCCTGAAACCTTGTTTTTCTCAAAGTGGGCTAGTTTGCACAGACACCACATATTCTGACATATTCTTCAGTTAGTGCAAGAACTAGAAACATGCTCCATCCTGTCAGCATTCCACAGTTCTGGAAAATTCCTGCCTGAAAAGGAGGCAGAAGAAAAACGCGGGAGGGGAATCGGAACAGACAGCAAGAGAAACTAAAAGCATTTTTCAAATCCTTGACTAACTGTAAAATAAATCTTTCATTGTTGGATAAATCCACATCAGCTTTATTCTCAGAAAATCTGTATAGGCTTGCTCCAGGTCATAACAGAATACAAAACCCTTCCAGAGGAAGTAGGGTTATCCCAGAAGAGACATCCAAATGTCACGAATCTGCAGAGCATATAGGAGATATAGCCAGATAAATTCCCATTAATTTTGAGCTCCACAACAACAGAATAAAAATGCCAAGGATGAATATTTATATTTTTTTAAAAATGCTTTCAATCTGATCCCAAAAGCAGAATACTTTTTTTTTTTATCTACATGTAAAATAGGACATAGTCTGGTTATTCATACTTTCAGTGGAATAAACAGGTCCATGTAGAGTTATACATCTGACATCGCTGTTGCCCTCTTCTCGTCTAAAGAGCTTGGCCTATGAAGAGAAATCAGCATTAGATGCTGATACATAATTTAGCTTCTCAGCTGCGTTATCCAACCTTTGCCACCAAATAAATATGTAAAGACAGTGGCTGTGGCTCTTATTTTCAAAAGTCAGAAATTCATTCTGCTCCTCATGTTCTATTCAGATAAGCAGTGAGTAAAAAAATGACCAATAACCAGATTATGAACCCTCAACTTCCTTCTGTGTGACGTCTGCAAATACAATAATGGAGTAATAGTCTAAAGGGTGAAAATTAACCAACCTCTGTCTGTGTTTTTTATGTGTTCTTTTCAAGGTTGAACAATATTTATACCCATCACAACCACTTTGGTCAAAAGGCTGGTAATTTATTAAAAATGTAGTAGTCTTTTAAGCGTGAGCACTGTAAATCACTGCTCACGCTTACATATGTACACAAAGATACACACCACACCTGCAATGCGCCTCTCGCATATCCACTTAGCACATTTATTTTTCAGCCTCCCAGCCTACATGGACTGTAATTTCCCAGAAAAACGTTCTGAATGAAAACCTTGTGTCACACATTCACAACAATTCACGCCTCTTCTCGTGAGAACCAAATATTATACCTGTTCGTCATGCAACAAACACATTATTATTGCATGATCAGTTTTGATTGCTTTGATTTTTAAATATTGTACAAGCTTTTTCAAGCCATGTGTCATTCTGGGATGAAACAATAGGCAAGTGAAAAATGAATAATTTGGTAGCCCTGAAGAAATGTTGGGAGAAATAGGAGACAAAGTATTTCTGCTGAAACAACATGACACGACAAGCATGGCCCTGTTGATAGTCTACTGATAATGAATATGCATTATGAGATGGACTGGAAATAATTATCCCTAGGTTCATTAAAAAAGAGTCTGACATTACAAATAGTGATGAGATTTATTGTTAATGTAAAAATGTTCATTATGGTAACTTGTTAGTTTGTCTCTAGCAATTACACATTTAAGTAAATCAAAGTCAGTGGTTTGATTTACCACACAATGCCTTTAGCAGCTTTAACCCAGCTTTAATTAAGGAATGATCTCTAGTAGAAGAGTTTCTTCCTTAGTGATGACAGCACCTTCCCACACAAACAAACCTCTGCCAGCAACATCATTCGCCACATACCATAAAAAGTTCTTAGGAGCAAGTTAAGACTGAAACATGTCAATACATGCAGCCATATGGCATAATAAAATCAGTCATATTCATAATCCTATTGGGTTCTTTTATAATTATATCAAAGTGCTAACTGAGCCTATAAATAGCCTATTGTGATTTTTTTAATAACCAATAAATAATAACCAGTTAAAAAAGATCCAACAATTATAAAGCCGTGAGTCTTTCTGACCTTTCTGACAGTTATTATTAGTCCAGAGGATATCTTTTTTTAATTTTCTGACTGTTACCACTGATGTGCTCTTACTGGCTTGCCTTGGATTATCTGGTAACTCCTTGACTTTGAGGAAAACAACTCTAAGAAAGGTGATTTAAGCTTTGACAGCCTAAAAGCTACCCAGGTCCACCAATCCTTTGAGAGATTAGGTGCTTCAGAAAGGCAGTGGGAGTGTTGTTGTTTTCTGAGGATTATAACTGCTCCTGACCTTTACAAAAACATCTCTCTCAGTTGTCAGCTTTAGTTATAATTTTTTTTTCTAATACTCCTTTAAATGAATTTGACAGTAACTGATCGTTCACAACACAACTGTCTTTGAACAGTCAGAGTTTAATGACCAGAACGACACACGGTAACTGTCAAGTTCAAAAGATAGTAAAGATAGTACCGTATTTCTTCCATTAGAAGCCTGTCTCTTTTAAATGCCGGTTTCTAATAAATGGTTTGAAAACATGTCACGACAAATAGACACCGGTCTCCAATAGTAGCCGGGAGACCTTCGACCCGGAAGTCCCTCCGTGCTCTCTTCTAATTCTTCTTCTTCTTCTTTTTAAATTTTATTGGCGGTTGGCAAACAACTGAATGGTGCATTACCGCCACCAACTGGTATGGAGTGTGACTGGAACGTTGCTCAAAAAAAAAAAAAACCTCTGCGCTATCCTTGGTCCTCTTTCCCTCTCACTTCCGCAACAATTCCATCTGAGAAGGGAATAAGAGCCGGTCTCGAATAACCGCTGGTCTCTTTTAAACGCCGGGCCGGCCGAATAATTTTTTGAATAAAGGCCGGGGTTACACTTTCAAGATATACAGTATGTCTGACTAACCACTGTTTCCTGAAGTAGTCTGGTATCCTATCATTACGACCCAAGGCAGTTCAAAACACTGTCAGCTTACTAAGTCTTGTCAACTCAAAGCCATCACGTATGTCCCTTTGGACATATACAAAAATCAACCTAAAAGTAAAACAGAAAATAACCAAAATACAGATAAGCCTGAATCATAAAGCAATACTATAACACTTCACATGAAGACAGAGACAGGACACGCAGAAGGCAGGAGGGAGTGAGAAACTAGAAAAATAAAGGACCATAATAAAACCAATAAATATATATAAGGGCCATGGCAGGTAGTTGGTGGGGATAATAATTCTATGTAAAAGACAACAGACGTTACTGTAATTTTGCCATTTTCCCATACGTGTCGTTATAATTATTCACAGGAACATTTTCTCACATATCCCGCTGTTTATGGGGAAGCTATAAATACCCTCAGCTGACAATACACAGCGAGTTTTGGGAAATGCCTGGCATCACTTGCTGTCTCAAATTTTATTCAGGTCAATTCTGCTGGAATTTTTTTGTATTGCTTTACAATCACACCTCCTCCATATTTCACAGAAAGAGTGTGAAATATGCCATTGAGAAATTAGTAGCTACAATGGCATCACTCATGCTTTTTTTTTAAAATCACAAACGAGTGTTGAAGTCTATACTAGCACTCCGCCAGTCAAAACCTGCCAAAATAATCAAATGGTTGAAATTTTAATAATACTGTGCAAGTAGTTTTGATCCCAGCAGGGTGACTAGTAGCTATTGTTGTAGAAAATGTTTTTTCAGCATCTAAACTATATCAAATCAGTCTGCAATTTATACTTTTGAAAATCTGAGCAATACAATGAATGATGGTGAAAGTGGTAAAGACTTTTTTAACTAATGAAATAAAAATGTTGTGTTTTTGTTAAGTTTGGGACCCGCTGGGGACCTTTGTTTTCCACCGTTTTTAGTCCCTCTGCTAATTTTAGTTTTGTTCAGTGTTTTGAAAATGTGGAACTGCTTTTTTGTTGTACATATCACTTTACATTCATTTTTTTCCCCCCACATGTCAACGTGAAAAACGTGTTTACTGTTCTTTTGGAAAGATCACAAATATGTTGTTAGTGTGTTTGTTGGAGAAAACACTTTCGGTCACATTTTTCTCTTTTTTTTTTTGCAAAGAAGAAATTGGTGCAGTGTACAATCAGTCACATCTTTCTCACTTTTTCTTTTGTCTCTGGATTAACTTCTGACTTTAGAGAATGAGAAATCAAAATTGGCTCTCAGTGACCTCTTTCAGTCCCCTTAGACAGTGTATTGACTTTCTACGCCAAGGTAACCAAACTCAGTGCTCTAAGGTTAGCAGGAAAAGACAAAATCAATTTAAGGGTGAATCTGTGCATCTGAAAACAAGGATTCAGGAAATACACCTTGAATAACCTTTACTTTATTTATTTGAGTTGGGAATTTAGGTCTCAAGTTACATCTAAAATGAAGAATGGAGCGTCACATGAATGTTATCTCCACATTAGTCAGACAGCAAAGTTAGGCTGCGGATATAGAACACAATTATATACATGATACACAGACAGACCCACAGTCACAAACAAGCAATCACAGAGTCCCCCTTTTGGAAGACAAAATTCTGGCAGTGCTATTTGACCCAGTAGCTCCATGTCTGATGTGAGACCAGTTTAACTAATGGACTAGCTAATCAAAGGGTGTTGGTCATGTCAGTCTCACCTTTTGTCAGAAAATGAGTGTTGACCTCTCAACTATGTCTGTGCCCAATCTCCTCCCACAACACACGGAAGCTCTATACACTCTCATGCAAAACAAAGCAGGGGTAATCGGCACCTTCGGCCTACTGGAATGTTCCCAATTTCTATAGAGAAGCTTAGTGAAAAAACAGACAGGTACGCTGACAAGAAAACAAGCCCAGACTCATTCAGCGGTGAGGCTGCGGCGCAGTGTAGAAACTGGGAGTGTTTGGGAAGCTTTTCTATTTGTGGCCTCAATGAAAGTAAGCACATTTGACCAAAAACAATGCACTAAATAATGAAATAATGCGTTTATTACAAGAAGAATTGAAATAATTTTCCACACTTAGGAATTGCTTTGCGTCTGTGGTGTCTTGTACTAAACTGCGGTTATGGCAATGACTGGCCATTTATGCTCCAGTAATATTTGGATAAGTCACAATGTTGCAGCAAAAGAGAAGCGTTTTAACGATTCCCGCTGCGATGCCATCCCTCCACAGTTATTAGAGTGCGTTCCATGTCAGTGAGAGAAGTGCATAAACACGGGGTGCTGACAGACCCCCTGTCTCACACATGAATGGAAGAATTATCCAGCTTCCACCTACCCCAAGAGATTCATTTTGGGACACAAGTTTTTGCATGTAGCACACAGTGCTCCAATTAACAATCATTTTAAACCATTTACAAGCATATGCAGTCAGCTGGAAGGAGACACTCAGTGGCACTTTGTACTCTCGTGCCGTACCCCCCCTAATAATCTTATGAGTGGTGTTAAAACTACAATACCAGATATCGTTCTAAAATGTAATGGAAGTGGAAGTAAAAGCGTATCAGTAACATAAAATTTAAAAAACTCCAGGGGAGCACAAGTACTTGTTTTCTTGCTTTTTACTTTTCTTCAGTAACACAAGTTTCATCTCTTAGCAAAGGCTTTGCTCAGCTGCTTGCTGATATTGTTGGCTCATTCACATTTCATATTTGTTAGAAAATGCCATGACCCGGGAAGCTTCAGAACTACACAAAGTAAAAATCTCACCTCTTATAGGCAGCTGGCATCAGAGAGTATTGAATTTGCCTGAAACTGTTTCCATTTATCCTCTCATCAGTGTTGTTTTTCAGACCAACGTGGGAAGAAAAAAAAAAAAAATAGCGAGCAATTTTTAAAAACTTAAAGTGTCGGACATTCAAGGTAATTGCATGTCTTGGCTGCCGGGGATAGCTTAAATTACAAATTTGATTATTATTCAGACTTTATTTATTTATTTAGTTTACAGTGACAGTGATTCTCAATAAGACCTAATCACATTGCACCATATTTGTCTAGTGCTCACACAAATCATATTCACTGAGAGCCTTTGTTATTTCCAGCCCATTCACGCAGCCCATTTGTATTCTGGGTGTGACATTTCGAATCTGCATCCAAACGGGGAATGAAATATTTATGCTGCAAAATGATGGCACTCTTCGTTGTCAATTTGCTTGAACATAAAAGTGCATTAGAAGGTGGGTGCATTCTTGCCCGGGCAAATCAGAACAGAATCAGCCAATGAGGCATCGAAGTGAGAAAGACAGAGGGGAGTATCAAGGTAGAAGGAGACAACCTCTGGGCAGCCTCGGGCGATAGAGCCTGCAGACGCAGCCAACACCCAGGAATCTCACGCAAATACGTTCAAACTGCAACTTGTGTCAAAGGCCTCGAAAGCGAGCACCATTGCTTAAAAATTAATAGCACTTTTGTTTCATTATGCAAATATTATTTAGGTTTATCTCGGTGGGAGTAAAAATGGTGGCACGTGCAATAAAGCAGATTCATAATACCATGTTTTTGGTTATACATTCGTGAATAAATATTAAACATCTGCACCAGCTGTGATATGTCTACAATATGTACATTTGCATATGTCATCAGTCAACACATTTCATGATTGCTATACATCTCATACATTCTATCATTGCATGCTACTGCACATACAAATTGACACAAGCTGGTGGCTCAGTAGGTATAGTGCTCGCACCTTGATCGGAAGGTTGACGGTTCGAACCCACCCAACGGTACCCTTGAGCACGGTACTGACCCCCACATACTGCTCCCCAGGCGCCGGATTGGTGGCTGCCCACTGCTTCACTGAGTGAATGGGTTAAATGCAGAGACTAATTTCCTACGGGATCAATAAAGTATACATTATTATTATATATATATATATATATATATGCACACATATGGCGTGCTCATGTGGCATTGCAGAGACTTTCTAAATACTGTGTTGACGCTCACATTCCTCACAGTGACGTGTTACAATGGAGCCATCGCTCTTTGTTCTGCCTCCAGGGACTGCAGTTGCACTGAAATACAGCACCTTTTCATTCAACAAATCTCTGTCATAAGGGTCAATGCTCACCCAACAGCATCTCTGAACGACTGTGTTTTGTTGCCAGTAACCTTGCTTGTTCGGTGGAGGTGCAGCTTTTTTGAATCCTCTGGAGTGAATGCACTGTTGACCAACTTGTTAAGTTTGAGGTATGCCACACACTGGGACATCAAATATCAGTTTAAGGTTAAAAGGGCAGCATTTCTATCGTGCTCTTTGCAATGAAAGAATTGGGATTCTTTGGGATGTCGTAGCTTCAACATCATTAACAAACCACGAGACAATAAAACTTGCAAAACTAAAATTACGTAAGAGCAGATGTGATATGAAGCACAACATTACTTAGCAGCCAAATCAACTCAGCAGGCAGTACTTTTCTTAGAATACTTCATAGGACAAATATGTGTTGTGAAAGTGGATTTTCATGGATAGGAGGTGTTGTTTAACATCAGGGCTTTTGTTTTCTTCTGAGGCAGCTCGCCCAGAAACAGCACCCTCTTTTATCAGAGACTTCAAGGAAACTTCAGTTGATGTGTTTGATGCATGCTGATACATGCTGCCAGTCTGGTAAAGTCTGACTGTGAAAATGGAAGAAATAGCGTTTTTTTTTTTGTTTGTTTGTTTCTTTCTTTCTTTGGCTTTTTCTCTCATTTGTTTGTGTGCATCAACATCTTTAACTAAACAGCATTATGCCTTCTAACAACTGGCCGTTTGCTCTGATATAACCAACAGAGCTAAGAAATCCTCCTGCAAAGTCTTTCTCCGTGTGTTTAGTAAGCCAGCCACAGGGCTCTCTCTCAAACGGTGTGTTTTTAGAGGCTCGTTTTTCAGCTGTCACCTTCCAGTGGTCCAAAAGATTACCCTGAACGAGTCACTCTGTCCAGAGCTATCTGGCCCACACCGAACACAAAGGTAAAGCACAGCCTGTCTCTGGAGAACAACAGCTCATAACTCAAAGATATTGGTGTCCTTGTCAATAAAATCACACATAAAGAAGATTGGGCTCAAATGAATGTACTCTCCAGAGGAATATCTTGTCAGGTGAGGCATGGTGCAGCTCTCTACCTCAGGAATGTCTCAGTGCTGTTCTTCCTCACCCATCCCCCCCCTCAACTCAGCCATTGTGAGTTGAGGGAAGGAATGCTTTTCAAAAAGTTGCTCCTTTGACAGTGAGGGATGGCTGGTGTCGCCCCGTTTTCATCTAAGGCTAAACCTAGGATACGTGAAGCAAGCTAGGAATCTCTTGCTAAGAAATGTATGCATGCTATTTGAGAATGATTCTGTAACAAAACAAAATACCACTGACTAAAATATGCATGACATTTCGCATTCCCAAGCAATACAGTTGTTTTAATCATCTATTGTTTTGGGGTTCACAGAGATCTTAGCAGGGACTGATCATGAGGAACGTGACTGTAAAGATATACACATTTAACTCATTCCAAAGGCTGTTTTTTCTTCTCGCCATAGTTGCATATTATAATTCAAATACTTCACTACAATGGCTCAGAGATGCTCCGGTTTAATGAAGAATGTGGTTTACTCTAGAGGGCGAGATGAAAATGAGCAAATTACAGCAGAGACTCATCAAATAATGAACACAAAGCCCTTAATATTACATGAAATTCAGTCTTTCATTTGTCAGTTTTTTGCCTCCCTTGGGGGCTTGCTTTAAAGCCTTTGAAGTGAATAAGATGTTATGTGTATTATGTTAATAAGAGATCTAAAATATGATGATTTTACTAATACTGTTGTAATGATGTTCACATTTTGGATTTGGGAACTTTACTTTTACTTCTGTGTTATTATTTTTATTCGTTTTTTGTTTTTTTTTTCAGTCCTGTTTCTTAACTCTCGGTAATAAAATTGTAGCACATGGCAGGGTGTGGCAGATTTTGTATGACTGAGGAATAGGTGGTCCTACTCAGGTGCTTGAATGTTATTGGTTGGGACAGTCCTCTAAAACACCAATACCTGGATCAGGTAGAGAAAAAAGTCAGAGAGAAGCCTAGTAGCTCTTTGTCAGCCGCACCTTCACTCCCTCCTGAAGACTTCTTTGAGCATTTTTGTTTGATTTGCTTAGCATTCACTGAGTCACTAAGGGAACGAAGGCGCAAAAGGGTGAGTGACGCTTTTAAGCAAAGGTACAGTATTATTTTATTCAATGAAAAGGCATTAGACTTGTGTTTAGCTTCAACTACTGCGTGTCATAGTCGCTTTTACGTGTTTGTGGAATTAACCTGGAGATCTCATTTGTGTTAAGGTGCAGATAATCAGCTGAGATTTTTGAATATAAGAAGTAGTAATAAAAGTGTGCAAGACTAGCTGCATCAAAAAGAAAAAAGAAAAAGGTACTATCAGAAAGCTTCAGGTGTGGAGAGTGAACACTGTTTTCCCAAGAGCGGGACTCTGAGGTATACAGATAGCACGGCTGGCCACGGTGGGCTCGAGGAGACCTGTGCTGCAGTTGCATCACTGATGACTAAACCGTCGTTCAGCTCAGGCCTGTGATAACGTGCCAGAGCTAAGGATTTTAACAGCAGCCTGAAACCCTCGAGCCACAAAGAAGGGCAGGCCTGGTCTCGCTCAGGCTCAGGCTCAAACTTAAACTAAGGGAGAGGCCAACATCCAATTCCTGCCGCACTCATTGCCACCCCCTCAACCTCGGAGGCTTCCTCATAAATCTCACAGTCCCAATTGCATGCTCTGCACCAACTTCCAGGTTCTGCCTCTATCTTGAAGCTTAACATTGAAGGTAAAGCTCAAGGCTTTCCTTAATGTAACTTAGGAATCAATGTTCCTGCAAAAAAACACACACTGATTTTGGTATATTACTTTGGGGAAACTGATGAATCGGCGCCAGAAAGAAATTCGGAGACTAAGGTTGAAGAAAACGGCGGCGTGTTTTGGCAATGTGCATTTTTATCTTTTAATTTCAGACGCTGCCAGAATATTCCATGTGTTCTATCCTTCATTCCACCGGAGTCTGTATCTGTATTTGACCAGATTTCAGTGGTGTGAAGTGTAAGAGACATGGAAATACGACTTCAGTCACAACAGCAGAAGGCAACCGAGTCACAGGTTGTAAACATAGCAGTTTAAAGTTTCTCAGTTTGTACCTGCTGTTTTATGGTTTGCATTTTCAGTGTTGGAAACTATTCATTTTTTCACAAGGTGCTTCAGTTTATTCACCGTTGTATAGTATAGTTTACGTACTTTTTGTGTGACATATGCTATGCATACTTTTCCATCAATATATACTGCATTGAAAAAAACTGTTTAATATGAATAAATCTTTCCTAACCTTGTGCCCAGTGTTTCTTTTTTTTCTAAAAGTGCAACATCTCAAATCATTACAGAGCTATTATACCACCCACACCCGAGTTTCCGTGGCTCTCAGCCCCAGAGCATGATTTTTTTTCATTAGCCAACATGGAGAATTTAAGACTCAGCCCACACAAACAACCTTTACTGTTTGGCAAATGAAGCTTATTAACAATTTAAAACATGCCCTCACTGTAGCCCACACAATAACGCCATTAAACATGTTTCTTGGTGCTAGAGAGATGCCTCTCCACTACTCCCATCACACTTCTCTCCAGTAGCGCACATTAAAAGAAAAGGCAAAGATAATAGTCTTTGCTGTTTTACTTTTCCGCTCCTGAGTGTTACTCGGTGCAAGATTTCAGCATTTTGTGATGCAGATTCCATGCGTGGGCTATGCTTTGCAGCTTCTGTAAAGTCTATAACTACAGGGTTTTCTTGTGTTTTAATCCAGACTTGGAGATTTTAAGAACCATGTCATTTAAAATAAAACATTGCATCTTAAGGCTCGTGATCATCTGTCTTTATGGCAGGTGGTCTGTCTGAAGTAATAATACAACACAGAGCAAAGCAGCACATGTTCTTGGCTCATGGTTATGCATGTGGGTACATTCATGTGAATATAAACGCACCCTCTTGTTCACAGTGGATTGAAATATATATTTTTTTTTTTTCCAAGGTTTTAGATATTTGCACTACCAAGCTTTTTAGTGCATTGCTATAAGCAATGTGATTTTTTTTTTTTTTTCAGACAGCAAACAAACATGACTGGGACAATAAAAAATGTGCAAGCCCTGACAAAATGCCCCCAGACACAGACGAATAACAAATCAAAAGAAAATGATGAACTCTTGACCTCTAGAGTGAGGGCATCCGGTTCCCCGTGTTTTGGTTTGGGGGCACATCTCACTGGGATTTTGTTTGTTTCAACATTTTCCTTTAGAAGAAGCATTCACACATAAATCAATACAAATTTGTTTTGAGTCAAATCCTATTATCCGTTGAATAATTCTTTTTATACTAATGGGAGTGGTCTACTCCAGGATGACAATGTCCTTATTAACAGGACACAAGCGGTCTCTCAAATGTTTGATGAGTATGAAAATGGCAATGATGCAGGGGCTGAATCTTTGCCTATGTACGAAGGCGCGAACAACATGTTACACCATGCTCCCCATACCGATGTGGCCTGAGTGAACATGTAAGTAACGCAAAAACACACCCCTTGTGTGAAGCATACAGAATTCATGTCACTATGGTAACAAACACAGCCCAAAACAATAAACCAAAGAACAAATTAACAATATTCACATGGCTCCTACATCTCCCCTACATCAGACTTAAATCCTGTGAAATCTTCTGAGTCAATCCATCCACTATGTTGCTCCTTATAAAGGAGAGTGGCCAATTGACAGTTAAAAATCATCATGATGCGCTGAATTTTTCAAATAATTTTCAAGCAATTTGGGTTGTGACAAATGTAGGACATTTGTTTATGACATAGGATTATTACGTTAATCAAAAATGTGTGTTTGCCAAAAACACATTTACTGTTACAGGGCAGTGTGAAGAGCAGGTGAAATGTCATCCTCTGTTGACCTTTTTTTTTACCAGTAAACAAACAGGTATTGATGAAGAGAGGAGGGTGCTATAGGACCAACTCCTCAAATCACTTTGTAACAACTGAGATCAGAGCCAGTGCTTGTGATAGGGCTGTCCACAGACGTGGTTTAGTAAACTGATGGCTGCTCGTGAGTGATTGCCTGTTGGAGTCAGACTGTGGCTGTTTGGAGAGAGGTTGCTTCCAACAAGCCAACTTGTGCAGCTGTCTTGCAATCAAAATTGGCAGCTCAGAGTTTGAGGGTGTTTGCATGATTAACCTCTGGGGAGACAAAAAAAAAAGTTGGCTGCAAAAACTACTTGTTAAATGCAAAATAATTCAGTGCAGTCACCGTACAACTACTGATTTTTCCTAGCTCCAAGCAGGTTGTCGTTCTTTTGTAGCCATTGTAATAAGTTTAAAAATGGCTGCACGCACAGACGCAGTAGCTTACAGTAGCGTTTATTCAAAAAATTATTCCGCCGGCCCGGCGTTTAAAAGAGACCGGCGGTTGTTGGAGACCGGCTCTTATTCCCTTCTCAGATGGAATTGTCACGGGAGTGAGAGGGAAAGAGGACCCAGGCGCAGTTTTTAGACTGAGGTGAAAACAGTGCGTTTACTTACAGTGCTCCAAAACGTATTCCAACAGTTCAAAAATAATGCAGTTCCCAATTGTGCTCCTCCTTTGCTCCCGTGTCTCCTTGTCTGTGGTAGCCCAGTGCACGAGTGGTGCTCCCCGAGACATCTCTCTGCCCAACTCTCCTCGAGAGGAACTAAAAGACCAGAAAATCACAGTTAGCAGGTTCGCTAGCCGACAGTTCCAATTCAGTGTAATAATCCCACTTCCACGGTCGCCAAATGCCGCTGGTCGTAGATGACGGCTGATTGGAAACCCTGGCCGAGTGGGGAGGACCAACGACAGCGAGGAGGGACTTCCGGGTCGAAGGTCGCCCACGTTTTCAAACCAGCGTTTTTTAGAAATGGGCGTCAATAAGAGGCAGGCCATTATTAGAAGATATACGGTATATGTACACTTTTACAGAGCTGCTTTTTAATCTCATTATACAATAAAAGCATTCAACTTCATCTTCAAGTTATGAGTTTTTTTTTTTCCTTTTGAAGTTTGGAAATAAACTACGGTGGTCTCTAAGGTTTGTTTCTGTTTAATGTCTGTCCCAAATGGGAAATGAAATAAATGCTCTGTGGCTGCAAAACACCTGAAAATCATTGTCTAAGTAATTTTTTAATGCTCTTTTTTTCTTGTTAGAATTTTCCATTTCCCAAAATGATAAGTTGTTAACTATTGTTATTGTTGCCATGACATCCTTGTAAAAGAGAGTTTCTAATCTCAATTGATAATTTTATTTTTTATTTATTTATTTATTTATTTATTTTTATATATATTTTTTTTTTTTTTTGGGGGGGGGGGTTCATTTTTATTT
>VURO01044728.1:0-37719 GCA_015108175.1 Pelvicachromis taeniatus | reverse complement strand
GCAGCTTTGGAGTGAAATATAAAAAAAAAAATAAAAAAAAAAGACAAGGAAAGGATAGGAAGAGATGAGTTGGAGTTTAGGGCGGGTTGGGGTGGGGGGGTCTTGATGGAAAAGCCTGGATGCAAAATGTAGCAATTATCTTACACTTGATTGCATTTCTGAAGAGATCTACTCATACATCGAAACCTGAGAGATTCGTTTTGTTTTATTCGGAAGGACAGCAGGAGCTCTCCTGCTAGAAGTAATTATGGTTAGGGCAAAAAAAAAACAACAACAATCAAATCCAATTTTACAATCTTTTATAGGATACGTAAACACATTTATACCTTGAGATGCAGAGAAACAATGATCGATTGTGTTATTTTGTCTTCACAGAAGTGGCGAAGAACATCAACCAGGACAAAACCTTGAGCCTGAAGAACTATGTTGAAAATTATCACCAATATGTCAGCTCTTTAAACTTTGTGTCAGACCCAAAACACAAAAAACATGGACACCAGAAGCTCAGAAAAAGAAAGGGTATAAGAAAAGGTATGATCACTTATCTCAAAGCTTGAATGTTTCACTTTTGATTTTGATAGATCATAAAACGGAAAACCGTGATAGACAACTGAGTCTTAGCATCTGCGTCCACGCTAAGCCCAGATACTGTGACTACAGATGTCCAAAGGAGATTTCTAGGTTACACCTCTGGAGACTCCATGAATGACAAATGGTATAATGTTCCACTGAACCCTGAATCTATTAAGTGTTTAGATGAGATGACAGATTAGATTTGGTGGTCATGGGCATGCTTCCAGCTCATTACTCCTCAGTATCAACACTCTCGCTATACAAGTAATATTTCCCAGGACAGTTACGAAACCCAAAATGTAATTATCACCTGTCCATTTCGTCAGTCTCCCGGGTGCTTCATTCAAGTTAAAACTTGACAGAAATGCTCCCATAATCCTTTGAGATGGTAAGTGTGTCTGTCCTGTTTGTGCTCTGTGTGTGTGTGTGTGTTAGTTAGCGATCTGACATGGCATGACCTGAATCTGATTGTGGAGCAGGGACCTATCCCTCCGTACCAGAAGGGGCCTTTGGATGTCGCTCTGCCACTGTTGTACGGTCTTGTGTTGGGCTTCGGGGGCAGCTTGCTCATAGGCACAGTTTTACTCCTCATTGTCCACATTTCTCACAGAAGGCTTCAGAACTGTCACTCTGGAGCCACCAGCATTTCCAGCAGTGAAGTCGTGTGATTTGGGGCGCTTCTGGAATAAAAATGGAATAAAATGAAATAAGTGCACAAAAATAAAAGCTCAACATTTTTTTTCCTCTTTGGTTTTGCTGTTCTGGTAAGTCCTGTAAGGAAATTAAATATGCCTGAAACATGTAATCATCACGAGAACCAATGCAGGACCTAAATCCATCCATCCTCAGCCTCTTATCCTTTTCAGGGTCGCGGGGGGCACTGGAGCCTATCCCAGCTGTCTTGGGGCGAGAGGTGGGGTACACCCTGGACAGGTCGCCAGTCTGTCACAGGGCTAACACACATAGACAGACAACCAGTCGCACTCAGTCACTCTAGCATTCACACCTATGGACAATTTAGAGTTTTCAATTAACCTATCCCCACAAATTGCATGTTTTTGAACTGTGGGAGGAAGCCGGAGCACCCGGGGAGGACCCACGCAAACACGGGGAGAACATGCAAACTCCACACAGAAAGACCCCGGCCTGATGGTGGAATTGAACTCAGGACCTTCTTGCTGTGAGGCAACAGTGCTAACCACCGTGCCCCTCTGCACGACCTAAATGTCCATTCTAAATCACTACTGTTAGTTATGATAAATGTGACAAGCATAATGTAGTTTGAGATAAAATAATTATCCTCTGTGTATTGCTAGAGTGGTAAGTGTTATTGTCTTGCCAGTGGGTAGATGTCTTGGTACTGTGACAGATGCGCTGGAACCCAGCCCTTACACCAAAGGTTGTTCCGGTGTTACTGTGATAGTGATGCCACTTTCCATTTCCCCTCCAAGTGACGGCAACGTGCCCGTCTGGCATCGAAGAACAACTAATTATCCAACCTGGCGCCTGCTTCCCCGGAGCCTGCCGATACCTCCACAGGCAATCCAAAAGACTAATAACAATGACAATGCTAGCAGACAATGGCGCACTCTTGGTTGTGATGGCAGCTTCTAGCGGGTGACAAAGCCAAACAGAAAACACAGGGCTATATTTTTTGAAAGTGGGAAGAACTCTTAGCAAGCTGAAATAACTTGATATATGAGATGCAGTAAGTCGGAAACCTAACAAAATAAAAATGTCCAATTTTCAAATTTAATGTGCAAGTTTTAATTAAGAAAAGCATTTTCTCAGAAAATTTCTAATTTCATTTTTTTTTTTTACTTACTCTGCTGAGACAAACAGTTTCATAATTGCAAGATTGAAAAAAAGCTGGCACTGGAGTACTTTTGAGCTTTTTGTTTCTTACTCTAACACTACTTTCTTCGTCATAATTGAACTAATTACTTCATTATACAAATCTGGCCTAATGTGCTTCAGGAGTCAGACAGCTTGGATGAACAGTGGCACTAAGCAGCAATTACTGACTATTAGTTCATAAATCAACATTTAAACAAATTATAGTGCCAAGCAAAGCTGTATGAGCAAAGCTCTTAGACCAAAAGAGTGTGGATTTGAGTTTTGTCTTTATTACTAAAGCACTGGCCTAAAAATCTTAGAACACTGCAACATTGCAAGATTTCCCTGTACTTTAAATGTTCTTCGACTTTGAAAATACAGATGCATTACATTGCTGTATTGTAGCTTATGTAAACCTGTAGCATGCAGTGATGATGACATTGTGTAACAGTTTGTCTTCCGCGCCATGTGTCTTTAAACAACATTGTGTTTCACCTTAGTCGCTTAGCTTCCCAGGCGGCACAGTAGAACTCCTCATGACAAAACTTCCTCTGTCCTTCACTTTTCCCCTGCTGGCTGTTAGGATCTTGCAGGTGCTGACTATGACAGGTTCACCTGCTGTGGGCTCACCCGTATTTCTGTAACCAGTGGAGAGGAAAGCCAGAGTTCTGTATGCCTGAATGACTCACAGAAACAACATGCCACATGGGGCCTGCATCATAACTGTGACACTCTTTAGCATAGAGAAGGTCCCACCAGAAAGCTTAGTTTCTAGTTACTTGAAAGCACTCTATGATCTTGTTGAGGCATAGTTCATAACTATAAAAATATACAATGTGGTGCACCATTTTATATTCCATAAAGCCTGATCATGTGATTGGATTCAACCCCATCCTCTAAGATGCATGTCATTTACAGCGATCCGAAGAATAGGCCAGCGTTCATTTCAAGCCATTCTCATGCAAAGGATGTAGCAATCACAGATAGCATGGATGAATGGGGAGAGAATCTGACATGAAATTGACATTTGCAGCCAAGACGATGCCAGCGTCTGAAGGTACGGTTTCCAGGCATATCCATTCTCATGTTAAACAGAAGGGTTTTGTTTTGGGGTTTTTTTTGTCCCGTGGTTTCTTTGAGTTATTTAATAGTTTGTGGAGCAGCTTATCATACTGGATTCTCTGAGGAGGACACATCTGTCTGTTGTCTTTGGCTCAGCTTGGCATAAGGAGTCAAGTGTTTGCCTGGATGAAAATGTAGACGGACTGGATGTAATGCGTGCCAAGGGGACGCTCAGACAGAGGGCTGCGTCCTTGATGTGCTGAGGCTGAGCGTTCTGCACCAGGGCCTCTGGGGTGTGCTTAGTGTCACTAAAGGCTTTAACTTCCCCCTCCCTCCATTTGCATCTTCATTCATCTGCAGGGCCACTGAGGTGCTGCAGTCCCCACTCAACCATCACTCTGCCTTTGCTCAATATATATGGATCACAGGAAACAAGATCACAACACCAGCTCTTTTAAAGTCATACTTTTTTTAATCGCCTCGACTTCAGCTTTCACAACTTTGAAAGTCTCCCCCCTCCCCCCCACTATGGTTTCCTTGGGATGGGGGGGGGAGAGATCTGAGACTTCCTCAAAGTTTTTTAGAGCTGATCAGACAGGAGGCTATTCTGGGTTAACAGATACAGCCACAGTGCCATCCTGTGGTTATGACACGTCGATACAGCAATCGACATGATCATTTGATTGTGTTTGTGAATGGCTTTGAACCCTACTTATGAGCAATTTTTTTAATGGCTATAATAAATGTCCATGTTATAAAGGCAGACAATAATGCATATTGTCAGTTATCGTTTTAAAGCGACTTTGCACGTTGCGTTTATTGCTTTAACTCCAGGAGCAGCCATAGAAACGCAGTTTCACCTGCAGTTGTCATCTAATAAAATGCAAGAGAGAGGTGAACAGATGGTCATAATGTGATGCCGTTTTAGTGAGTCAGACACACTGAATCACTAAGTAGTACTGTGTACTGTTGTCACAATAAAACGCCTCATATGCCTAAACATTGTAAATGGCCAATGCTGGAACTTCAACTTCCACCATAAATCTCTCTTTATTTTATTGTATTTTTTTATTTTTTTGGTTGTTTCTATTGTATAGAATAGTGCATTGTGTGCAGCAGTTTATATGTTTAGATAAACATGATTCTTTCAAATCAGAAGGGAATGTTATTACGTTTATTTTAGCTCTAATTTAAGAGTTTAGACAAAGTCATCCCAAAGGTAGGTGGAATTCCCCCAAAGAAAGGTCATGAATAATGAAGAGGTGAGCAACAGAAAAGTCATGGCTGCATGACTTGTCTACTTATGGAGATAAAAGCAGAAGATTTCTCCTGTGTGTTTCTGACAGGTGTGTTTCCTCTGTGCCAGAGAAAAGCAGACTTACCCATGAGACATCAGGCATAAAGAGAGCAAGCCAAACTGGTCTCAACTGGTCTAGCGTAGAAGCCCATTCTTTTTTTTTCTGTTTTCCCCCCCTTTCAGCTTTCAGACTTGCATTTATGGAAAGTTTTATGGATCGTTTTCACGTAGAACTCACTGGGATGCTAATATGTTTGTGTTAATGATTCGGCTATATTATGCAGCTGAAGCAAGTGGCAATTTCACTAATGCTTATGCGGTTAATGGACTCAGCACACTCCATGTGACAGGCATTTGTAGGCACCCAGTTAAGCCCAGTGATGGTCTCTAAAGTCAAGTGTCTGTTGGGCTGAACAGTTCAGTTGTAACAGTATGAACATACAAACACTCCATCAGTGTTGATGGAGATCTTCTAAAACGGGCTGTGAGCTTATCATTCAGTTCTCAAAATAAATGAAATAATTGTACACCAGCTATTAAATTATCATTGTGTAATAACACTCATAACACCCCTGATGACACGCCGCAAAGCATCATGTGGCTCTGTTCTACACTCTGCGTAGTGTTCTAATGAGTTCCCCCAGCATTGCACCACACTGCGTTGTTTTGCATTGTCTTGTCTAATTTCCCCACTGATACTGAAGGGCTCAGTAAGGAGCCAGTATCTGTAGTCATCACAGTTTTTTTTTTGCGGGGGGGCGGGTTGTTTTTTGTTGTCGTCGTTGTTGCTTTTAATCTAATAAGAGACATGAACGCAAACAGCGCCCCCCCGCGCTGTTTAATGACTTGATAGGATGATAAAACACCTCAGTTGCATACCTGTCCGACACAATAGCTGCAAATCTGTCTTGATAAGCAAGGTTAAATTTGTGTGTCTCTATAAAGATTTATCTCCTTGCTTCAGGTTTGTTTACGATACTGTTTATGAACTTTAAATCACTTTTTTTTTTTTTTTACATTTCCAATTAAGTTGTTAAAAACGAAAACATAATGACAACTCTGAGCTTTCAGCAGAAAAAACTTTGTTGTTTGTAGTGTCAGTCATTTCATAAAGGTCAGTGGCTTTTGAAATAATTAACACTGCTATTGCTTTTAATGCAATAACGGTAGCGTGTAACGAAAGAATTTATGTGCATCTACAAGTTGATGTAGGAGGAAAACAAAAATGGCAAGCAGGTTGAGCTGCATCTTCAATCAGACGTGGGGTTGTGGCTTAATTCAACTATAAATAATTAACCATCTTCCAGTTAGACACGCAGACTTAATGATTTTACGCCGTAATTAATCACAAGAGAACGTTCCATTGTTGGTGCATTTAGTTGCTGCTGAACTACTGGAATGAGACAATAGGCAGCATTAATTAATACCAGATATCAGTGGTCACATTTGCTCTTTGCAACTCTGGAAACAAACCCTGTCCAAAGACAATTTGCTGACGCTACACAATCAAGATTTATGATGCCCGAGCTTAAAACTAGTTTGTTAATGATGCAGAACAGCTCCCCAAACACAGGCCTGTGAAATGCATATGCAAAGCACCAACTGCTGTCAATTGATCAATGTCAGACAACAATTATTTAAATTTACAGATATGCTTTTTCTCCATCATCCTCATTTCCTCAGATGACGCTCGCAAGCCCACATCCAATTTGCACAACAGTCTTTGGCTTCCTGGGTCTTTATCCAAGCGCTCCGATTTTAAATCTTGATTTTGAAAGGTCAGAGCTAAATATTTTCTCAGGGAAGGCGCTTCATAAAAGCATGCGAGTGCTAAATGACAAGGTCCCATAACTCAATGAGAAGATACCCTCTGACACCATGCAATTAGTCTCAATAGTATAAAACCACTGGGCGTGTAAACAAATTTAATACATAAATCTCTTGGTCTCAGATTTCTAAAAGTAACCTTGTTAATTAAACCATCATGGTCAATGAATGTGCAAGGGGTGTAAAATTAATTTTTATGTGAACTTGCTATTACAGGATTAAGAAGCTAGTCCATTATAACAGCATCTCATTTGAAAAGGGATTTAGCTGGAGGTATTTCATAGTTCAATGTAATCATCATTTGACCTCCAGAAAGGTTGGGTTTTTCTACCTATTGCTTCATTGATAAGGAGTAATTAAGGACTAATGTCACAGTATCAAGCGGGTCAGATTGAAAACAGAAGTAGTCCAGTGGTCTGTTGTTCAAATTGAATACATTAGAAAGGAATAACATATGATATGGTGCAGTACATCTTAGCTGTAAACACTGAGAGGGCAACAAGTGGTAACAACACCAAAACAAATGCCACGAATTCATGGGTGGGTGCATAGAAGATGTGAACCAGTGACTTGGGGGTGTTACAGTATTATAATCCCGCTCACTCTGAACAATGCACAAGAACCTGCAACCACACAACTTCAAAAGAACTTTGCCATGACTGATACGTCTATGGGATCCATATATTTATTGTGTACATTATTTACAGTATTTCGCTACTTTTGTTTTTGCAGTATGGAAGCATATCTGCATTAATATTGCAATTAATATATATAAAATTCACTATTGTACATCAATGCTGCCAGTTGAACCTTACGTGCAAGAAACTACTGTGTATTTAGTCGCCTGGTGTTTTTAAACTAGGCCTGCAAAGTTACTGCAAATAACTAATTTATTTGAATTTAATTTAATTATTAGACTGTTAATTGTTGAGGAACAAAAATAAAAAGAACACTTAAGAAAAAGTCAAATGAACTCACATATTTAACTAAAGATACAAAGTACCTCAGTGAGCATGTTAAATGTTGAAGTTAATGACAGCACTATAAGAAAAAAAAACTGAGCATGTATGGTCCTTTTGGAAAGGTTGGCAGATGAGACTTGAGTAGATATGTTTGACCACAATGCGCAGAACCACGTTCAGTAAAACAAACGCAGTATGTCAGCACAAACACCCCATACTAACTGTCAAGCACGGTGATGGAGGGGTGATGATGTGGACACCTTGCTGTCATTGAGCTGAACTCCTCTGCACAGACTCCTTTGAAAACTTTTTTTCTTATGACTAAATGACGAAAAAATGACTCAGACAACTCGGGTCCCTGCATGTATATATAATAAAAACTGCCACATTGGCCAAAGTTAGTACAACAAATGAATACAGTGGTGTGTAATCTTTTGGTAGTGTTGTGTATGAAAAATGACAGAGAGATTGCCTTTTCTTATACAGTACATTCAAACATTTACAGTCAAGAAAAGTAGGACAATAATAGCTCATAACCATATGTCAAACAATACTCAAACTAATTCTTTCAATCAAAATATCCCTCCAATTTAAATCAAATCAAGTCCACACAGGCAGCCTGAAAACAATGAGGCAGAGAAGAAAGAGAAGTGTAAGCTGCAGGTGATGAATTAAACACAAACACACACAGACACTTACATGCATTAAGCGATGAAAGACTTTCCCAAGGCTCCAAATTAAAGCTGATGGCCATAGAAACCTTGTAATCACTTGTGGTGCCAATTTGCTGCAGAGACGAAGGGGAGCAGAGGAGCAGATGTGTGCCAGAATACCTTAGGATGATTTCTTAATAGCTTTATAAATCCATTCATGCATCACAGGCATACCAACACCACTGACAGCCTGCTGCTAGACTAGACACCACAGGCCTTTAAGCACCTGCTACACAAACACAAGTTATCTGGCCCACACATTTCTCTTTCTTACAGCTTATACTGGCGCAAGAGGCAACAATTAGGAGTGTTATTTGGTTGTTGTAGCTCAATTCTGCCTTATGGACAATTATGAAACTCTGGTGCTTAACAGAGTTTGCAACAACAAAGCCATGAAACTGCTGATACTATGTAATCTTCCTTTCACTTATGTTTAGCCTTTTGCAGTTCCTTACCTCCACAGGGGCTTAGCCAGACTGCTCAGCTAGCTGTACCTCACAGCTGTGGCCATGCACACTCTCATTTAATTACAGGAGCACTTCCGTATGACTGCACAGTCAGCAGTTCACTCCTCAGTTATTGTAAAAAGGTAGGCAAACTGAGCCCCAGAGTTCCCTTCATTATCTGCTCACCACTTGCTTGTTGCTGGCGTCTCTTGCGCTAGTATATGCCACCCCCTGTCAGTGTCGTGAAGTACTGATTACTGCTCCAACCTCATGGTAGAACACTTTATTTAGATCATTTTAGATAGACAGACAAAAGATGAAAGGTTAAGAGAGGATGGATTATGGCAAGAGTGAATTTCGTGAATTGCAGAAAAATGTCAAGATTATTGGCAATATCTTCCGTCTGTTTCTTCTGCTCTTGTTCACTTCAAAACATTTCCTGCAAAAGTAAAGTGACTCTTAGACGCAGAATATTCGCTCCAGGATTAATAATAAGTAGGTGAACCTGTCAGCTTGTATCAGGTTGTGCAAACAAATGTTGGTGTACCTGTTCCAGATCCTTCTTCTCATTAATGTTAAAATCAAGTCCCTGTTTTGCTCCCTGGGCCTGCGGCCAACAACATTTCACATATTTTAGTTAAACAGGCTTGTACACAATGTGATTCTATTAATGTTGACACAACATGCAGTAAGACAGTTGGCATACAATGCAATCTCCTTTAACTGTGTGAAAGCGGTTACTCCAAAGTGCTCTTTGAGACCTAGACTTTAGGGAGCTATTTTACCTCTTATTTAAAAATGTACAGCACAATCGCTTACAAAATATTTAAAACTTTCACGTTTTTCGCCTATAATAATTTGTTGTTGTCTTCCATGGTGTGTCTGTCATGTTACAGTAATACAAAGGCTGCTCATGTGACAATGAGAAACATTAGACAGAATAAGAGAGACCAAATCAGATGCAGTGCGCGCAATATGTGCCATGACCTTGGTTTAACATACAGCTTTGTTTGTTGGCGCTTACTCTGTCACAAAACCCTATGATATTTCTGTTTACCTTTGCTGAACCAGATAAGGTGACAAAAGCTGTACTAAGAAGAGGAATTTTTCACTTAGGAAAAAAATGTATTTTTCTCCTCTATTTAATCTGCCCCCATATCCCTAACCTTAGAGGGTTTAAACAGCATGTGTTTGTATGCGATGTTTTGAAATGGATTTGTCTGATAAGGTTATTTTATGCAGTGAGGCCTACCTTTGAGTAGACTTGCCTCTCTCCAGAGGTCTGCTGAGCAAACAGAATGGCATCATGAACAGAAAGAAAGAGATTACTGCGGGCAATATTGCCATCTTCAAAAGCTCCACCGGCCTCCAGTTCTTCATACACCTGGGCTGCAAGTAAGGCAACTAATATTATACAGGGACAAAGACATTGTTAAACGTAGTGGACGCGCCTGTAGTATTGCAATTACAATTCTCTAAGGCGGGAGAGAAACAAGAGAAGATTTGTGGCTTTAAAGTAATCATGCATGATAAACTACAGTCGTTGTGGATCTTCCCTTTATCTCGCTGGGAAATTGAGGTTACCTGTACAAAACGATAAGCAATGTCTAACTTGTTTTCCTCTGACAGAGCTATTCACAGAACTAATGGACTCAGTGCTGTATGAATGATTAGGTCTTTGTTACCATGCCAACTGCACAGATGAGCCAACAGGTGTGAACAAATTCAGGTAATTTAAGATTTTACCTTGAACGTTAGCCAGGTACAGTTTAATGCCCAGCCTCGTGTAGCTCGAGTTCATCTGTGTGGAAAATGAAAGAAAGAGAACCTGTCATGGACATGCATATACATGAAACCCAAGTATTAATGCTCTCATGAAAAGGCTCAGGAAGAAAGAACAGGGCTCAGCTGAACAGCATCTGGCAAACCAAAAATGAAATATTTGATTTGTAAAAAGAAAAACGAAAGCATCCTTTCATGATTCAAAAACGTGTTCAACGCAGGTTAGAAGCTCTGTTTTTCTATTTGGACATTTCTCTTACATCTTACCTGCATCAGCCTCTTTCACATGGGAACATCAACATTAGAAATTCTCTGAAATTATAATTTGTGTTAATTAAATTAGCTAAATCAGATCATGTTATTAAACATAATCAAACCCCTTTCAAAAAAAAACATTCGCTGCCAATTTAAACTATTTTACGATCTTAAATAACTGCATCTTTAATCTTTTACGGTTACTGTCTGCACCATGAAACAGACTCTAAAACATTTAGTGTACAACTTAGATTAATCCTGATTCTATTAGCACAGGAAAGAACTTTATAACCTTTATCAATACTTTTATGCCCATCAGGTCTATGAAGCAGACCCCCGCCAGGTCGAGGACTAGGGTGTGGAAGGGTACTGGCTGAGGCTCCAGGGTGAGAACAGGGGGACTGGATGGCTCTTGGTCAGGCAACTGCTCGCCCAGTTCAATGTCACTGCAGTGGAAGTTGACATAGCTTGTAGGAAGTTCAACATTGTTGGCACTGCCATCGTTCATATCAAAGTCATTTTGCAGTTCAAGCTGAGATATGGTCTAGATTTGCAGGAAATAAATACAGAAAGGTAGACAAAAGGTCACAAGTTGTATTTCCAGTAAATCAACTTTAACTCAGTGGGCTATAATAACAGTTGGATGACACATAAATTACATGTGTCAGATGTCACATGTACTTGATCCTACCTGAGCTTTCATGTTAACCAAAGAGCTGAGTTTCCGCCTTCTTGACGTTTTGTCCTTATCCTGTTTCACTTTTTCCTTCTGTTCTTTGTCCAAGAACTTCTGCCTGGCCAGGATAAGTTTGCCAGGGTCCAGCCCAGTCTAGGTATAAAAATACTATATAAACATCTACATGTCACATGAACACATGACTAACCTTGCCTGACAGGAAAAGGGGTCACTTTGTCTCGCCTTTTTGACGACTCTCTGACGAAATATTTCCGCATTTGCAAAGTAGATTGGTGAGCAATAGTTAACTATTTTCACACCTGTCACTGACATGACCTGTGGGGTTATTACAAGAACAAAAAATTAGATGCAATTCATCCTAAGTCATTTCTAATGGTAAAAGAAATAATGTATATATTCTTAATATACCTTGCTGTACATCTTTGGATTTCTGTAGATATCTGTATCCTTAATTTGAGCAATTGTTGAACCATTTCGACTATAAGGAAAAGGTAATTATAAAAATCTAAAACAGTAGAGCTCATTTTTGGTTCAAACATACTACGTGTTCATACAGTTTACTCACAACTGTGTCTTGAATATAACTACCAGGATGGAAAAACCCACTCCAATAGCAACACCATAAGGCAAGCTTAGAAAGAATGTGGCCAAGAATGACACAACCCACACACACTAAAATAGAAGAGACAATAAGACGTGAAAAAATATAGAAAAAAAAAACCCCCACTGCATTTTGCTTCAATATCATATCAAATGATTTAAATTACACAGTCCAATTTGCTCTTCTTCCATAAGTAATAAGGATCAGAGAGCTGTAGGAGCGTGTTCTTCAGGTTCACTGCAATCAACGCTCCAAGCACTGACTTGGGAAACAAAGATAACTGAAGTCACTTAATATGTCTCAGTTGTTCTCTTACGTCTGTATGTTTTGTATGACATTTCAGGTTCACACTGTTATGTCCACTTACTTTTGGGAGTGGCTTTAAGTAGATTCCTAGGGCAAGCATGGTGACCATTACTACTAGCATTACACACAGACTGGCAAACTACAAGAGAGCAGTAGTGCAGTAGTTAGGGGCTTTGGTTAAAAAAATGACTGTATTTATAGTCCATACAAAATTTTCTTCAGCAGGTCTTAGTTATAATTTGAGTATGACCAGCACTCACTTGTGAGGTTCCTCCAGCACTGTCAACAGCCAGGGTTACAGACAGAGCACAGCAGATCACATGGATCTTAAAGAAAGACCCAAGGAAATTGCTGCAGCCCAGAGCCAACATTTCCTATTCAAAAAGACCTTTTGAGTGTTGACAAAAGTGAAGTAAAATAATACACTTCTTACATTTTTAAGAGAGATGCAGTTTTTCAAACCTGGTTGGGATTCACATCATAGCCATGCTTAGCTGCCAGTGTCCTGCCCATGGCTAAGTTGATGACGTATCCAACAATAGCCAGAGAGAAAGCTGTGCTCAACATGTCTTCCCACTGACTCACTGTTGGGAGGATTGGTGCAGGAAATCTAGAAAACAGAGACAAGAAACAAATCACAGTTAAGCATTCATTAATGACTTGCGTGAATGACTGTAGGGCAAAAAGCAACCACTAATGCCGAGTATGCTGATGTCTGCTTTACCCCAGAGGAATATCTCCCACAATGTCCATGTGGTAGATCTCAGGAAGGTGCAGCGGACCTGAGATGGCTGTGGCCACCACCACCTGTGTAAAACGAGAACAGAAATGACACTACAATCTATTATACGCCGTTAATTATCTTACGTGCGTCCAGAAAAACATCTGTGCAACGGCTATCTCAAATATCTAAAAGAAAAAATGTTAACTACTTACGATGACGATCTCAACGGGAATTGGGAAAGGAAGTTTATGACGATAGCGGAAAGATAGTTCTTTCACCACAATCAAAACTGCACTGCTGACCAAAGCAAAGACTAAGGAGGCTATATTGGTATCAGGAAGGCCCAATATTACATCCTTGAGAGTCTGTTTGGAAAGAAATGATTTAAATACATTTTCTGCAAATCATAATTTTGCAAAGTATCTGATCATATTTTTCTTTAATAATGAACGGGTAACTTACATATATAACAGCCAGCGGACCGCTGTAAGGTGGCATTGTGATGCCAAAGATGTACTTGAGCACTGAAATTAAGATTTGTAGTCCTGCAGCAGTCATGAAGCCTCTGACAAAGGATTCTGACAGATAGATGGCTACAAACCCAAACTGCATGAAGCCGAGACCAATCTATACAGACACAAATCACACTTAGTGTGCCACCTTTAAACTATATCCCACATTGCTTTCAAATTTTACCTTAAAAAGACTGAGCTTTTAGTGGGATAAGTACCTGTATGATTGCAGTGAGACAGGCCAGAGTACCAGATATACCCAGACGAACTTCATTCATCCTGTCAGTGTCCACTACTGTGGCATTAAGAGTGGCATTGAAATGACTGAAATCCGACTCAGGGGCTAGCCTAAGACACACGATTCCCACCATAATGCTGAGAACAGCAAAAGTACCTAGACATAGAAAGTAGGGTGTCACATCTGTTTTCCTTGCCATATTGCAAAGCGGGCAAAGTCAGGCTCGGTGCAGCACCATGCAGCTCTGGTAACTTATCACTGTCATCATACAAAATTGCCGGAGATAAATCACTCTGATTTACCTGGGACCATCTGGTGAGCAGTGCCCATGAAGAAATATGGGATGAGGGGGAAGAAAGAGGAATAGAGACCATTGACAGGAGGAAGATTTGCAAGGAGGGCAAAAGCCATGCCTGGGAAGAAAAGAAGCTGTCAAATAAATAATAAAAAATAACACAAAAACTGTTATCCACTCCACCAGCTAGCATCAGTCAAAGGCTTTTATACAGAGTCATCTGAGAGTAGAAGATTGATTGACCTTGGGGAACCTGAATGGTGCCGGCGCTGACCCCACTGATGACATCAGACAGCAGGTTTTCTTTTACTTTGTACTTGGGAAGCCAGCTTAGGACTGGCAGATGTTTAAGTAACAAGCCTTTGAGCCTGGGTACAGAACATCTGACACAAAAAACACAAAAACCTTCTTTGAAGACCTCTGGTTTTCTGCTTGTTCCTTTATAAAAGTCTATAACACACATGTAAACTTGAGGTCTACTTATATAGCCCCTCACGATTTGAATATAATACAGAGGCTTGTCAGAAGCGTTTGTGTGAGGGAAAAGCACACTGTTCATGTTGACTGTGCAGTAAGATTGCAGTTCGGTACCTGAAGAGTTTCTTCACTTTTTCTCCAACGGGGAACTGTCGACTCTTTTTGTCAAATTCTCTGTCAAGGTCGGCGAGATTATATGCCGGCCTGTCAATCACATAACGTGGGCTGTCCTGTTGCATGGCTACAACATAGCAAAATATATTAAGCAGACAGAAATTTTATGCTATGTCTTCAAAGTGAAATATAAGGAATTAAAACACTCACAATTTGTCATTAATTCATTAAAGTACCCATATCATAAAAGTTCCAACAGCATACCTGAAATATCATGGTAGATTTTATACTTCACCTTACACTAACGTCTTTCCCGCTACTGAACCTGGACCATACTTTAAGTGTAAGGCGCTTATCTAACCTTGATGAATGAAAGATCAGCCAAAACTTTGCCAGACTAATAAAATGTTTGATTAACACTGGGTAAATAAAAGATCATGCACACGTTTATTCAGTCCTCAGTAATCCTTTTCTCCATGCAGCAGAAAAACTGATGTCATTTTGAAAAATTCACAATGACAAAACAATAAATTATGAATACACAGATATTTGTACTTTTTATAGTGAACACGATCCAACAGCTGTCAGTTGTAATTGTTGTAACATTGTTATAAACTGTTAAACACTAAACAAGAAAAGAAGATTTTAAAGAAATAAAGCTAAAAAGAGAAACAACTGCATTAAGAAAATGAAATTAGATTTAGCCTTTTTGTTTAATAAATAAAACTCCAATATGCCAATACTGTGTATATTAACATATCTTATCAATGTCACAATTACATCTCTTACATATAACCTGTTAATGTAAATAAGTAATTCCACCAAAATGTTGTATACCTGTATTGTGACTGATTGCAGCTGACTAATACAAAAAAAAATGTTGTGTGTAAAGGCAAACACGAGGTTAATGCTCTACATAGAAAAATAAATTTTGTTGTACAATGTCAAATAAAAAACAGAAATTTTAAGACACTGTACTTACTTTTGCCTTGCTTATTCTTGAGGCACGTCTGCAGATGTTTGGCTCAAATGACACTTGTTTGATTACTTATGAAGTAATGCTAAAAACCTTCTACACCTGCTGGGTGGAGCTTACAAAGATAAAGCCTGGTACATGCACACTTACTGTGAAATACACTGCTCAAAAAATTAAAGGAACACTTTGAAACATAACGAAATGATAAGGATGCCACATCATTTGATGGAAATTAAAATGATCAAACTACAGAAGGCTAAATTCAAAGACAACCCAAATCAAAGTGAAAAAATAATACAGCATGTTAGTCCATTACACTAAAATTTTCATTGTAGCAACTCAAAATCGTATTCAGTAGTGTGTAAAGCCCCCCAGATATGCATGTGTGACAATGTAAGGGGATGCTCCTAATGAGACCACGGATGGTGTCTTTGGGGATCTCCTCCCATATCTGGACCAGATCACTAAGCTACTGGACAGTCTGAGATAGCATTGAATGGACCAAAACATAATGTCCCAGAGCTGTTATACTGGATTTCGGCCAGGCGAGCATGGGGGCCAGTGGGCTGTTGCAGTTCCTTTATCTTCCGGGAACTGCCTGCATACTCGCGTATGCACGAGGCCAAGCATTGCCTAGCCAGTAGAGGTCTGTCCATCCCTTCACCACTTTCTGCCGTGACCCAAAAAAGTTCCCACATGTGGGACTAATAAAGGATTCTTATTTATTTTCTTATCAAACCAGTCATGCTGAACTATAAGAAAAATAATGTTCTCTATGGCATCTCCAGACCCTTTAACATCTGTCACATGTGCTCAGAGTAAGTCTGGTCTCATCTATAAAATGTACAGGAACCAGTGCTGGACCTTCCACTTCCGATAATATATGCCAATCAGGCTCCACAGGGTCAGGCAGTGAGCACAGGGCCCACTAGAGGGCGTTAGGCCTTCATGAAGCCTGTGCCTGATTGTTTGGTCTAAGACATTCACACCAGTAGCCTGCTGGAGGTTATTTTATCGGGCCCCAGCAGTGCTCATCCTGCTCCTCATAGCGCAAATAATCAGATGCAGGTCTTGCTAATGGGTTAAGGGCCTTCTACTGCCCTGCCCAGCTCTCCTAGAGTAACTGCCCGTCTCCTGAATTCTCCTCCATGTTTTGGAGACTTCCCTGACAAAGCAAACTTTATCGCAATGACACACACTAACGTGCTGTCCTGGAGGAGTTGGGACAACCTGTGTCACCTCATGATACCAGTAATTTAACTGACTTGATGGTATACTCTGATTGAAGTGTTCCTAATTTATTGAGCAGTGGTTAAACTGCAGATTGCCGAAGGTGCAGTTTCATCTGTGCGCTACCGAGCAAGGACACAAGATGATGTAATTACCAATAAATGTATTTTAATAGGTTCAGTTTCTATATACATGTAGCATCCTGATATTCATACTTCTCAACAGAAACACAAACAAAAATACAACTTTACATGTTTTATGGGAAAAGGGTAGACATAAGATAGAGCTGCAACTAAACCATTAACAAACCAGTTTAATTTGGCATATACAACTAATCCTGCCAACTGCAATAAATGATACATATAAACACCTTTTAACAAAAAAAAAATAAAGGGTGAGACAGATATGACAATGTGTAAAACATGATTTTGTCCCATTGTATTAGAATTTGTGTGCAAAACAATGGCGTCAATCTCATAGACTAAAGTGCAATTATGTAGTAGTTCCATGTGTTTTTTCTCTAAAAGAGGAATGTCAGAATTCAGATAACCTCTCAACATAAAAAGAAAGTCTCCCTCTGGTGGAACAAAAAATGAAAAGCACAAATTCCACGTGAACGCGTCGCCTTCGAGAACGACAGAACAATCGAGCGCTTCTTCCTTTCTTACAGAAGTATGAATGCTCTTAACATTTCACGTGAAATATGAGAACACAAAACTTTATATCTGCAGCTACATTTCCAAAAACATTGTTCAACGAATGAGCTACGACAGAAATGTTATAAGAACCAATCATTTTCCAAAAGGTGAGGAGTACTGTTTGTGAACAGTAGCAAAATGCTGCAAGTACTGGTGATATGTGGCTACATGTAGCAACGTGTAAATGGACTTGTAGGGAAAAAATATAAAGAAGTGAGTGTATTTATTTTTTCATGAGTCAGCGGCATAAAACCAATGCCGCAGAGGATTTTCAACCAAAAGGAGAATGCACATAAAACAGATTTAACTCATCTAAGACAGACATTTGTACCTGTACACAGAAGTGAAGGTGAAGAAGTTTCAGTTAGGTTTATATAAACAAAACGTTCTCGATAATGTTGCCATTTTTGTTAGTGCACTGCAACAGCTTGATCTTTGTAGTAATGCTTCACACATGTTTAGTCGTGATACTAAATGTTTAGGCTAAAAGAACAAGCGCTCATAGCGATAGCAGAATAAAGAACTTGGTATTGAACAGTGGTATTGGCATCGTCTAGCAAATCCTGGACTATGATGACTCTAAAACACTCAAACATTAAGTCATTGACTATCCGGAGATGTGAGTATTCTGCAGTTGAGTGCTGACTGTTTGAGAGCTAATTTGCATGAACACAATCACTCGCTGTCAAGCTAGTATAACTTTTAAGGTAAATGGTTTTAATTTTGGTTTCGATTTTATGGTTTGAGTGTTTTAACTTTCATTTGAAACACTAATCACTGGATTAAAAGCCTGTTATGGAGGGGATTTCCTTTTACACTAACTGTTTCAAAATGAAACAATCCAAAGCTGTAGCTGTTTAAAACCAACTGCACGTCTCAAATGTCCTCCACAAATTCCTTCAAAAGCAGCTGACGTTTTCAGAGGTTTACAATTTCTACAGGACTGTAACAAGTAGGTCATTAAAAGTGGGAGAACAGGTTACAATGCAAATACAGAGCTTGATAAGCAAGTGCAGCAAGTGCAGCACCATGTGATACAAGTCTGATGATTTTCTTTTTCTTTTTTTTTTTTTTAAATCTAGCCATGTCTGCTTTTCCTCTTCTTTTTTATAAAAGCTCATTGTCCATCTCCTGCTGCAGCCTAAAACCCCTTAAGTCCACCAAAGTCTTTAAAATGAGTACTGACTAAAAATCACTGAGGATGCTGATGTCCGCAAACTCCTGGCGGTATCTATATGAGTACAAGGCCAAGAGGAAAGACCATTTGAGGGTCAGAAAGCTCCACACACAGGAGAGGTAGAAGCTCTTCGGGTCAGCGATAGCTGTAGGACAGAAAAAAAAAACAAGGTGCTTACTACTAGAGTTAGGACAATCCTCACCTCTCTGAGTATTTGAATTGTCATTTTAACGTAAATGAACAACAATACAAAATTCGTTATAAAACAGGAACAGAAAAGACAAGATTACATTGCTTCTGTGTGATGGCCAGAGTTAGGAAGATAATAAAGGCAGCCAGAGCCAAAATTGAGAAGAATACTCCAACAGCAATGAAGAATCGGAGACCCTTGAGCCAGGTTCGCCAGTAGTCCTGACGGTACATGATGTGTGTGATGAGAGCCCAGAGCGCTAAAACTCCTGTCAAGGCAGAAAAACAAGTATGATAATACTGCAGCCTGAAGACTACAAAAAACCACCACTTGACAGTAATTTATGGAAATTACAGTGTTTAACAAATGTAATAGACTACCTCCCATACGTACAAGAAAACACTATATTAGAAATCTGCAAAAAAACCCAACTTGTTTTAAAATAAAAATTACATGGTATTCAGAAATGCAAGTAAATCACTTAAATTGCTTAATTATTAAAGTTAATTTTAAAAAAACAAACAACTGTTTTTCCATTTGAAAGCAAATAATTAGAATTTGTCATTAAAACCGTCATGTCAAATTAAAAAAAACATAGTGTACCAATAATGCGTTGTATTTTATAAAGATTTCAGCGACTGGCTGAATGTTATGAGTCGTTATTTGATTATTGCGTTTAACTATGCAGGCCTACATCACGATTATGATGCCTGACGTTGCTAAACGCGCTGATATCCCGCGATAAAGTCATCAACTCTTTGCTGTGTTTTTAGTTAATGCTATATGTGTTTAAACATACCTGACAGGCCTCCCATAGCCGCCGTCCATGGTTGTTTATAGGCGATATTCCAGACCAAGAAAGCCGAAAGTCCAACCACAAAACCAAAAGTAGCATATCCTATGCTAATGTATATCTTGTTGACTACCATGTTGGAATATTACTACTAATACCCAACGTTAGTACCGTCGTCTGAGATAAAGGCGTATTTTTCCCCCTTATAACAAACTATTATTAGGCTAAACCACAGCTTACTGCCACATTATGTAATATCCTAAGCTACAGGAAAAGGACAAGATGAATTTCCCCTCCGCTGAAGAGGACCCGGGGAGAGAACGACGGCTATCCCTGCTAGCAAAACTCTATTTCGAAATCAAGATCAGCCTCTTCATGAGCCTTGTACGCAATACAAAGACCCAAACGGCGTTACGATTTCCAGCTAGCAAGCAACAACAAAATAACAAGAGACGCGTTTATCCGATATACGGCGCAAAGATGTTACGCTATCGTCGAGACAACAAAACCACCCCGGAGAGCTGTCTTCTGCCGCAGAGGAAATATTTATTTCAGTAAAAAGAAATTTCGTTATTGGTCTTTACCTGACACTCACTGTTATACAACACAGGACACACAAATGAACTAGCATTGCTATTTTGGGGTAAAAACGAATTTCTATGCTGTGTTTACAAAAATTTGCCATGTAGTTATCTATCACTTCCCCTTTAAATATCTTTGTACAAACCCCCTTCTCATCGACATGCCGCCCCTAGTGGAGCAAAGAGAAATAGCATTTTTCTTAGACTTCTTCAATAGAGCTTTGTAGAATTAAATGTGCTGTGCAAAGTTGTTTTCACTGAAAACAAAATTGTAATTTCTTTTTTTTTTTGCTTATTAACTTTATTAACTATGGTTTGGAGACGGTGGCACTGACAAAAAGACAGGAGGCCAAGCTTGAGGTTACAGAGCTTAAGATGCTAAGATTTTCACTGGGAGTCACCTGGATGGACAGTGAGTATATCAGAGGGACAGCTCAGGTTCAACAGTTTGTGGACAAAGTTAGAGAGGCGAGGGTGAGATGGGTTGGACATGTGCAGAGGAGGAATAGGGATATATGAATATAGAGCTGCAAGGTAGGAGGAAAAGAGGAAGACTGCTGAGAAGGTTAATGGGTATATTGAAAAAGGACGTACAGAGAGCTGGGATAACAGAAGAGGATGCTATGGATAGGATGAGATGGAGGAAGATAATCCGCTGTGGCAAAGGGAACTCCCGAAAGAAAAAGATGAAGAAGTATCATGATTTCAGACATTGATCAGGTCTCTGAAGAAAGTTTTATGTTGAAGGTTTGTGTCATGCTGCAGCATGATGCTTGATCAGATGTACGTTTGTTAAATAAGAATGTCAGCACCTAAAATCCCTTTAACTTATACAGTGCTGTTCATACATTTGCATTTTGATCACATAAAAACACTAACTGACCTGAGATAAATTTTTAGTTTGTCTCTTTTCTTTCTGTTTAATACACTAGAAGTTTATGAGCAAAAATGTTAAATGTTTATGTGGTCATAAGGTCAGGCAAATATAACAAAGTTATAAATCCTGCACAAATGGGCACGTGTTAATGCAGTTGTCATACAGAAAAGAATAAAGACACCAAAGACTATATTCAGATTAAAACATAGCCCCTGGCAGTGGCAGGCATGAAGCAGTTTTCCTATGGAAAAACATACTTTATTTATAATCTGACTATGAATGAAACAGTGATGATGATGTATAGTGGAGAGCGCTGAATTTTTTTCTCAGAATATGAGCCTCGTAGATTTCCTGTGGTTGATTGCAGCTCTGCTACAATTGAGACTGTTACACAAGAAAACCACATAACCTAGTTGCGATGAACTGCAAATCACATAGTGTAGTTGGTTAGATTCAAATTTTGTCTTCATATTCTCACATACATTGCCATGTATCAGTGCTGTACTAAGCCCATGCCCCCCGGGCACTCCTTTCAGGACCAATCAGAAAGACACAGGAAGCTGTGTCCAGTAACACTCCCCATAACTCACATTAAGTACCCTGACTGAGAGACATGATAGAAGCGAAGGCTAGAAAAAGAAAGCAGAAAAATTAAAGCACTGAAGTAATCAAACTGAAGAATCTTATAAGACTGCAGCTTTGGTGAGTTACTGATTGCAGAGCAAAGGGTTGTGTGGAATTGTGGCAGATCATTTGGTTTGTTGTGCTAATTCATGAATATTATATGTGTGTTTTAATCATAATATGTTGTGCTTTGTCTGATTTGTCTGACAAGGTTTTAAGAATAATTTCAACATATTAAGGCAATTTTCCATCACAGGTGTTCCAATTCTAGTTTTCTCCAAATAATATATTGAAATTGTTTGTTACTTTTTAGTATTTAAAACTAAATGGGTAAAGTAAATGTCAACACGTGAGTGCACAGCAGGGATTAGAAGCGAAAGAACGTGGTTGACAAATGTGAAAGTGTTGTCGTGGGTGTAGAAATGTTGTCTCCGACTGCTTTGGTGTCTTTGCTCATGTCTGCTCTGCTTTCTGCTTCAGCCGTCAATAGACCCTGAGGTCAAACAGATCAAACATGTATTTCCCTGTCACTGCTAACTGGCTTGGATAAAGGAAGGAAAATGTGTGTATGTGCACGCTCATGTGTGTGTTTGTGTGTGTGCATGTGAGACACTGGACAGTCACAACAAAGACTACTGGCAAAGTACATTCCATGGGTGTGTTGCAGGAAATCCCACTCCCATTCCCAACGGATCTAAATAGAAACACACGCACACAAATAAATACTAAATTAGGTAGAGAAACACAGAGCACAGCACATAAACCAATCCATTATCATTTAATTGTGTATTAAAATTAAGTACATAACATTATAGAACTAATGCTTGCATTAAAAAAAAAAGATCAGTGTGTTGCTAAATTTCTAAATACCCTGTGAGTTGCTTTGCAGGGCCCTCAATAGAGGGCAGCATTTATTTTCAAAGTGCCAGCCTGGATTGTGACATCAATCATTACGCAATGCAGACCTGGGTCCATAAGAGTTCAAAGTGTCAACAGTCTAAATTCAGACTACCTTGAAACTTGGAGCTTTTTGCTGGTTATATTCTCTCCTAAATCTGCAAACAAGTTAAGAAGTTTTCATTTCAATACCAGGGCCAGAAAGAAATCACCACCACCACTGGATTTTCAGGGTTTTCAGGGTGAAAGCTGATCATAGTCCAAGTGGAGCTTAGGTCTTTTGATATTTGGTGCAAAACATAAATCCCCTGGAAGAATGTCTTTCCCAGTAATATGCTGCTATTTACAGAAGACAATCAAGGCAGTCACTTTTTCAGATACTATCATCCGCACTGTAGCAATATGCTCTTCCTTATCAGCTAAACTATTGTGTTTAAATTCCCGCAGGAGGTCATAAGAAGGAAGACTGGATTCCTTAGTTGTGAACATTCTTTATGTGGCATCAGAGAGCCCCTGTGAGGCATTTTCAAGACACAGAGAGACACGCAGTTTAGTGAGCGAACACAAAATATATCGACTAAACTTCAGCAGTACTTTCTGTTTGGTTGGGTTTGATTGCTTGGCTACTTTTAAGATTGGATTTTGGGACAGTTGTGACTGGAGTGCTGTCATGACTCGAAGGAGGTCTAAACGTGGTAAGAAATCTTTTTTTTTTTTTTTCCTGAAACATTCGCAGCAAATGTGCCTTTTAAAGTACAGTCTTCTGGTATGCGCAGATTCAAAACAAAGGAAGTTCTGTAGGCTCCAAGAGCCACCATTCACTCACCGCACAATTATATAACAGGGTTCCAAGATGGAAGCAGTAACGTCTACAGTAAAGGTCAGCAACAGGTGCTGGGGGTTTTAATAAAAACATACAAAAGAGGCGGTTTGAACACACAGCTCACATTGCAGCCAAGCATGGAAAACGTGGATGTTCTGGTCAGTGTGTGTGTTGTGGAAAGGTTTGGCAAACTGACTCAGACACTGAGGTCAGTACAGGAAGGGCTGCCCTGCACTAGAACAATAGCTGGGATTTAAACAATTCTTGCATAACCTTTCCAGCCTGCAGCACACAGACATGATCCTGTTATAACAGAACATGGGAAATTACGTTTTTAAAAGGGTCTCCTTGTCCTTATTTAAGACATTGCAAATGTATATCTATTTGCTTTGCTATTAACTGACAAGGGAAAACGCGTTACACTACCTTCCCTTTTTCCTTTTGTGACTCTTAAAGAATCAAATTATTATTCTGTTTTGTTTTGTTTTTTTCCACAAAGATTCTGTTCGAGCTATTTTCCTGATGGAGAACTTCGTCAAAACCGTCAGTTTTCCAACAAGGCGGCGTACACCAGAGTTGGGGGAAGTAAGTCACCTGCATCTATAAACAAACACAAAAAGCCTGAAGTGTGAACTACACTGTGTAAGGTTTGAATCACACACCAAGACAAAGAAATATTGAAAAATCCATTCAAAACTGAACACCTGTCATGAATTTTTATGATTTCATAAAGCTTTAATGTAACACTTTAACACCAAAGGACAAACACCTGTGAACTAGAACTGCTTAAACACATTAAGTGTTGTCCTCAAACCTAAATTACTTTCTGCCCTTGAAGCAGTTTATCTGTGCCTACAGACCCAGCTGAGCCAGGCAGCTGGACAACCTGATAAGTGTGTGGTCTATACAACGAGCTGCAGCTTATGTGTTTTCCTGAACTACTGTACTAAACAAACTTGATTATATAGTACATGCATGGAACATTATACAACATTATATATACACCCCTAACCCCAATTTATGTGTAGATTTACCCTTTAAAAAAAAACAAAAAAAAACAGTTCAGCCAAGAAATGATGCAGATTTGTAACAAATAAGCCAGTTATTTTACAGAAACGGTGCACATTTTCTGCAAGTTACTTGTTTGAGTACGACTTTGATATCTTTGAAAATTTCATCTGTAGCCTTCAACGGTGAGTTTGTCTTAACACACACACGCACACACACATTATATTTATCTACTCGCTGACGTGTTTTAACAGAAGGACAAAATGTTAAGGTTCCACACGCACACACACACGAGGTCAAGCTAAGTAAATCAAACAGCGTTTTTAATTAGGTGGTAAAACTGCCAGAAGAGGCAGTCTCTCTGATGCAGTTCCTTGTGAAAAGCCAAAGTGCGCACACACGCGAGGCAGGAGCAGTGCGCCTGTGCCGCGAGGGATGGCTGAACAGTACACGACTCGACCTCAATGAGGCAGCAAGATCTGAGTTGGATGCAGGACCTGCCTGGAATTACTAGGAGGACAAAATGCGGAGTTATGAGTTCACACTGTCGCCGTGTTGAGTCGCCGCTGTGCAGTAATGAATGTGAGACGGGGCGATCCAGACTGCTGTGCCGTGAATAATGTGTAGAGCTGCCGAGCTGCAGATCTTCTGACTGGGAAACTTGTTTGTCGGTTGTTTTGATCTGAAACAAGATGCATCTCTTTCGGACTCACAATTACCAAGTGTTCCCGGACCGCCGCTCGGTGGAAAAACAGACAATACGGGGCATCAGCTGGGTATGCCTCTTTAATGTTTATACATTTACTTCAGCTGCGGAATATTATTCACTGCGGAATATTTCATGGAACATAAGCAAGAATTGGTTTCACTGCATGGTGCCACATTATGCGGATACGAAGAGATGAGAATGATGACTATGATGGCATCATAATCCACTGTCTTTTGGTGTTGACCCGTTCATTTCCAAAGTAACACGACTTAAAGACTTAGTGTTCATTACGAAAAAATAAAATAACATGGAAAGCTTACTAATTCGAGGTGTTGGCACAAAATAGGACATCCAAGATGTCATTTACTTTCTTGCTTTAGTTATTATCAAATCACCGCTGGTACAGCTACTGAGCTTGTAAAAGACTGTAATCATAATTTGAGATGCAAATTGGCATGTCCTAAATGTCTGACACATGTTGCCTAAAAGGCCCTAAAAGTTCTTTACGTTACAAGTGAGCTTCGAGATTTTGTGCTGAAATAGGAAAGTCGAGATGGAAAATTAAACAGAAAATTTCTGAAAATCTGGAAGCAAAATGTGTGGTTGAGTGGACAGCACATGTAACTGAGTTTTGTGGCTCTTCTCTGTTTATTTGATGTCCCCATGCTGCCTTTACTGCTCTATTTACCAGTTTTCCTAGCTGTACTTGCCACATTATAGAAAACTGGAGCAGAAACAAATGCAGCTAACAAGCCTACAAATTAGTTAGTTAGAGCCCATTAATTGACATCAGCATTTTTATGAGTCTAACTTTTCTAAATTGGCTCTTAATTATTTAGATAGCTTCCTTTCATTGTTGTTAATGTTGATGTTTGGGCTATTAAACAGACCCAGGAGTGTGAGCTCGTCTCTTTTGGTTGTGGCTGACTGTGGTGGCATTTCTTGCTACTGTCTTAGTTTTGGAAAACCTACCATCAGTTGATTCTGTTGGAAAATAGATAGAATATCGTCCAGCATAAGCATCTGTTTTGGTCATATACGGAAATAATAAAATTAGCTCAACCTCAACTATGTAAATCAGCTGGAGTTTCTGCATTTTGTAGATATTCAGGAACGCTTCCAAGTAGACTGAAGCAGGTTCCTCTATTGTTGTAGCAGTTGGCTGTGGTGACACAGGAAGGTAACAAAGCATATTTTATTATTATTATTTACCTCGGGTTATAAATAGTGCATTGTTTATTGTTCACGTTCCCTGAAACACCCTTGCTCGGTTTACAGAAGAGCTTGTAGAAGAATGCAAAATGAAGGAGGTTTTAGTTTCCAGGTCACAGGAAGACACATGACAGTGCTGAAAGTCTTCTAAATTTACCTAATTTGTAAGTATCAGTAAGCCAAAGACGACGTGCAGAGACTGTGTCCCAAACTGCCTGCTTTTACCGGTCACATATCAATGTCATACTTCCGTGAACTAGTTAAAAGTTCTACATGAACAACAAGTGAATGGTTTGGATTTTTTTTTACCTTAACAGTATGATGCACAACACCCAAAGTGCTCAATTAATGTAGAAGGATAAAAATATTAATCTTTTCTTGACTGTCCAAAGAATCAGAGAACCGGATAAAACCAAGGGAAACCTTACAGCTGACAAATTACAGAACGTACAGAGCCAGTGACAAGTTACATGACCATGTTGAAAACATGCTAAATCACACTAAATGCAAAATCGACAAGTGCATGAATTCACATTATGTGCATGACTATCTTTTCAAATATTGTTTGTGCTATACCAGCACAAAAGTGGAATCGGACTCTGTAACAGCAAGCCTGTATATTGTGTTTGGTTTTACTCAAAGCTGTTTAGTTGTTTGGCAGTAAAATGATATCCAGTCTTTCTATTCATTGTCGTGTGTTGTTAATATAAAGCCCTGAAGGTTAAGCTAATTCTTTCTCTGAGCACATGAGGCAGATAAGAGCACAGCTGAGCTCACGTTGCTGTCATCATTTGCAGCATCCCTCCTGGACTTCTTGCTCTTGCATACCAGTGCTGACACATGGACACAATGCAGAAAAAATACCTCACATACGTGAAGGTTCCTAAGTGTGTCTGTCTAACAGATATAGAAATGTTCTCCACATGTTTTTAACTTACGAGACACGTTTGTTTTGATTGGCTCATAAATTAGAAAGCTATGTTATGCATGCGGTTTTATGGAGTTACAGTCAGTCAGTGGTGATTGGGTTAAAAGCTAAATTATAGTCCAGTTATTATGTTTCTTTAGGTTCTACAGACTTGATGAGTTTTTTATTACTCAGTTTTCAAAAAATTGTAATCTGCCAAAATCACATGACGTAGCTGCCTGTCCAGCAGGCCAGATAAAACATGCCACAAAGTCTGTCTGCAGTAGCAGTGGAGAAACAAATATCTGTCACTGATGTGACGACTTTATTGCATCTACTTGATCAATCACATCAGCTACTGTTTGTTTACATGACTTCTATGTCATGTGATTACTCTGCATATTTACCTTTTTTTTTAAACTATTACAACAATCCATCAATTAGGCAGAAAGAGAGAGATTTGTATTAAACTGACATTATTAGACAGTATTAGAAGTGTGAGGCAAGTTGAAACATAGTGTGATCTTTATATTTTCAATTAGTTACACTGAAACCAATTACCTTGGGAATACAGACAGACACCAACAACACCAACCACAAGATGGTCATAAAAACATAAAACTAAGCAACAAAGAGGAAGTCTGACTTGGGCCAAAGTACAAACGTGGGAATGTTGAATATTTTTACATGGTAGGAGGTTACACTCTTTTAAGTGAGCATTTCAAGAGTGTAAAATAAAAAAAAACATTAATATTGTCTACCTGCGACAGCTGCTTCAGTATTAATCTTTAAATGTTCATGTTTTTAAATGACTTTTTACATAAAAGGATAGTCTGTAGTTTATAGCAAATATTAGCTTTTCTTTTTTTTCTTTTGCTGAGCTCTATATGCTCTTTCCTCCCACTTGATTACACACACCTGACGACCACCCACACCATGCTGGAGACAATGGCACATCACAGGTTGAAATAATGCATCTGTAGTGACCTACATACCAAAGAAAAGAAAGTAATTTTTCGCTCTAGCTCGACAGTCCAGCTTAGTTATATGTGGGGGTTTTTTCAGCCTAGCTACAACAAGATTGTCATCAACAACCAGTCCAGCTAGCTCCCGTGGAATGCTGTTCCAAAGCAATTTATTTTCTTTATTTTAGAGGTTTTAGATATGGAGAAATGGTTCACTGGGGATAAAGTATGTCTTTCTGTTTCTCCCAGACTCCACTGCCAGAGGCTCTGAATTCAAAGGACACTATGAAGCAGGTATGTATGCCAACATTTAACAGTATTTCAGTGTTCTCAGTGGTGCTTTGAAACTCTCACTCTGACCGTGAGGAGAACCACAATATCAGAGCAGAAGTAAGATTTAAAGGAGAGTGTAAACCCCTCCAACCCCATCCTGAAAGATAATTTAAGCACATGTGAGACCTATTGTCGCCTGTCACTAATTAGCTGATGAAACTCTAGTTAGCCTTTAACGGTTTTCTCTGCAGTGGTGGCTTAAAGCTTTACTGACATCCAGTATAATCCAGAGTTGCAGAGCTTGCATCCTCTCAAACTGCTGAACTTGTTCTTTTGTTGTTATAATATCCTGCATTACTACTCAAGCGAGTTTTAAAAAAACACATTCCTTGCAGGGGCAAGCAGTCATAAGGAGTCTAAAGAGCACTCCAAGGCCCACAATAAATCGACCCTCCCCACTCTCCTGAGTCCTACCTAACTCAGTCCAGGCCCCTCATGCTGCTTTATCTCAGCTTCTTCAACAGCATGCCAAGGGGTGAACCTTTAAAACCCTGATAAGAAGAATTGACAGGGAAAGTGACTCCTGCTTGGGTTCACTTGTCTCTCTGTGACAGAAAAGGTAGAAAGCAGTACAAAGAGTGCATCTTTCAGCTCCTAAATAATCAACGCTGTGAATATTTTGGGGTTTGTAAAGACACAAAAGGGAGGATTGAGCAACAGAGCCTACAGGAGGCATGTGTTGCTAGCTTCATTGGGGGGTTTTTTTTGTTATTGTTGCTTAGCAAATGTTGGCTCCCAATTCTAATAGTCAGTGAGCATCATACATTATGATAGCACTGTACAGGACTGGTGCGTTTAATAAGCAAAGTTTGATTGTGTTCCAACATTTTCCAATTTAAACATGAATGCAGCGGGGTAGCATTCACCATAGAAACTGAAGTTTATTGTCTGTTGGTGTTGATCACAAGTACCTTTTTATTTGTGTAACAAGTGTTTAAGGTCACTCTTATTGTCTAGGTTTGTTTTTTTTAGCTGTACGTTTTTACCCATGTTTGTGGTAGATATGTTTTCTTAAGACGTGTGTCGTTGTTGTTTTTCCTCACAAAGAAAGAGAGGGGTAAAAATGAGCCCAAAGATGAAGCTGCTTGTCAAGTCACTCTGTGTTCCTCTCTAGCTGCTGTTCACACAACACAACCCACCGAGGTCAAAGAGAGAGTAGAGAAATGTCTCGCCTACAAAGGAGACATGCAGTGGATAGAGCTGTACTCATCAATATTCCACTAAATGAGACAAAGGCATGAAATTAAACATTTTAAAAGAGCAGGACTAATGGTTTGAGTCACAATCAGATTTAAGTCAAAAAGGATAAGACAGAGAAAAGCGCTGTGATAAAGACTATAACAAGCTTCTCGCAAGCATCTGGCATGTTCAAGTAAACTGTACAAGCTGTAGAACAGCTGTTCTTTGCTGGGCCCTGCAACAATTGTCTGTAGTAATTTAGAATCACAGATAAAAATCATTTCCTTGACAGTTTGAGTATGATCCAGTATGAATCACATGGGTATTACACTTTATATATTCAGTCATAAATCACTTAATAATATTGGTTCCTGACTTTAAAATTACCTGAACAACAGAACAGTGCCCTGCCGTTAATATATTATGGCTGCCTGTCCAATTGTTATAGATGGTATAAACATCACTGCTGGTTAAAGCACAGCCTGAGTGCGTGTTGTACACTGACTGGCACACCTGTGGGGAAAAATGTCTGCTCTGTAATTTCACTCACTAGAAACAATTACATGATAATGTACAGATAATGGGATTAGAAGGCCTAGTTTTGGAAGCAGACTCAACCACATAGTCGGCAGCAGAGTGAATTAGAGAAATAGAAAATCTGTAATGAAACAAGTTACTCTATTTTCTGAATCTTCGCATGACTCTCGGGTTTAGCTGTGTGGGAGTGGGAGTGAGAGGGGCTCACGGTGATGTATGGCTTTTGATATTGTTTTTGTAAGGAATGAGTTAGGTAATGGAAAGTCACCTCATCAACAAAAATAAGTTTGGGAGTTGACAGGCATGAGAATGTGACCGCAGGAGCCCCAGGGGAAAATAGGCCTCTGGGAATACCAGCGACCTCCCGACACACTAACTTCAGCAGGGCACAGCAGAAGCCTCAGGACACATTTACTCTGCTGATGTCAGGTCTGGGAAGAGGCCAGTGTCAGGGCGATAGGTTAAAGTGCACACTGTGCCCACAGCTGTTAATTGCAATTTTAAATTAGAATGAACAACTTTGTGTGAACTTGAATTTACCAAACATGTGTTATGGCCCACTTTAAATAGGGAAAACCAATGGCTGTGTTGGAGTCATCGAGGCATGATGTCAGAGTATAAGTCAAGCAGTAATTGTTTTTACATCCTGAATGAATTGCAGAAGGCTGCAGGGGACAGGAGGTAGTTTCTGTTGCTGGCTTCTTTGCATTGCACTCTTAAAAACAGAGCATAGGAAGTGATCCGTGTTGGATTTTGTGTGAATCTCCAGGTCACCACCTTAGACAAACAACGTTGTCTAGGGGAAAATCCACAGCACAAATAGGCAACAGCCTGCGTCAAGTGTGCAATCACAAGACCTGTGGGAGGTTTCTGGGTGGGAGTCAACCAGGGAGGCACAAAATTAAAGTTTGTACAACTGTCAGTCACTGAGACAGTAAATATTGTTTGGTGGTAGTTTAAATCAATTCTTTTATGTTCAAAATACAGAGCAGAAAGCATGAGAAGGTCTAAAATTGGAGAGCTGCATTTCAGCCACAAACATTCTTGTTACGTAAGCTTTGCTTCTGCATGAGTGGCTGGCAGGTTTTGCACCCTTGTGTGCAGATCTTTGTGAGTTTAAACCTGACTTCAGTGTGTTATGTGCAGCTATGTGTATTTGCAGTGCCAATATTGTTGGGACTACAGGGAGAAAAAGAAATCCCCCATAATCTCACAAAATTTGAAGATTTGGGCTTAGGTTAAAGTTATGGTCTAGGTGTGTGTGTGTGTGTGTGTGTGTGTGTGTGTGTGTGTGTGTGTGTGTGTGTGTGTGTGTGTGTGTGTGTGTGTGTGTGTGCTGTTGAGAATGAGTGGTGGGGACATCAAAGCAGGTTCAAAGGAAACTAGTTGAGTGTTGGCAGAGAGTTTGTTGTTGCTCTGTGCTGGAAAGTCAGAGGCTGGAGAGTCGGTGAAGTTTGCATCTTAAACACCTTTTCACCTTCATGCAACCCCCACACACACTCCATTACACTTCGACACCTATGCACTTAAGCACCTACGTAACCCCCACACAAACTCCATTACACTCCGACACCTACAGAAGTCTTCACACACAACATTGTTCAACACTGAGGGGAAGATTGTCTCCCTCACTTTCACAAACACTTGTTTCTTTTGCAGACTTCTGCCTTTCACCTTCCCAAAACCTGGCAGAAGTTGTGTTTTTAAAACACACAACACCCTTATGATTTAATCACTTCACCTATCTTTTCATGTTTATCAAGTTTCTCTCAGATCGCGTGGTGAAGGCAGCCAGATCAGTATATAGTGTCATGATTGAGAAGAACCCTGGTCTGATCCGAGATAGAAAGCATCACCTCAAAACATACAGGTACCTATTCTGGCGGTGTGATTTAGTTCATGATTAAAAGTGACAGTGTCTCTGAATTACATGCAAATTTCTGTCATAGGCAATGCTGCTCTGGTAAGGACCTTGTCGATTGGCTGATGACACAAAATGAAGGCCTCCAATCAAGAAGTCAGGCAGTTGGAATGTGGCAGGTCTTAGTGGATGAAGGAATACTTCTCCATGGTAAGAGCTGAAGTCTTTTGTCTTTTGATGAAAAATAAAGGAAGGATACTTGTCATGTGCTGGGTGAACTTAGGGCTACTTGTAAACTGTAGATGAATGTGGAATAATTATAAATTATTATAAATTACTTTTCATGTATTTGGATGATAATGCTTTGGGCAGCACTTAAAAATGTCCCAGACATGCTTGAGTATCTTGAAATCTGGTGACCGAGACTACCATGGCATTTGTTTTACATTGTATCAGTCAGTCAAGTGTTCACTAACCACTTAAGCTCTTTGGATGAGACACTGTCTTCCTGGAAGAGACCACTCCAATCAGGACAGAAATGCTTCATAATCAAATGAAGGAACTCACTCAGAAAAACATTTGCATTTATTTCCATTTATATAAAGTTTTATAAAGGACCAGCATAAAACGTATCTAAAAATGTACTCATCGGCCTTGTTGTTGTTTCTAAAGCAACGTGTGTGTGTGTGTGTTGGAGTTGTCTCGCCACATTCTTGGGTTTTATTTTCGCTTCTGTGTTCTGTCTCAATCAAAGTGAAACACGAGTTGAATTTTCACGACAAGGACACACAGTTCTACCGCTTCCAAGACTCCCAGTTTGGACTTAACCACATATCAAACGAGAAAGATTCAGAGGATGAACTACAGGAAGCTCTGTCTCTGCTGTCTCAGCTTGGTCCTGATGCTCTGCTCACTATGATTCTACGTAAATGGTCAGTTTGTTTAGTTGTTACATAAGCATTTCCTCATGATAACCTGTATTGTCATAAAGGTTCCTGCAACAAGTTGAAGGTGCTAGCAAAGTCACTGTATTTTGCTTGTTTGGCTTATTATGTTTTTTTTGTTTCTTCTCCTTTTCTTTTTTCTTTTTTACAGCCCCAGTCAGAGGAGTCCTGAGGACTTGGAGGTTATCTACGAGGAGCTGCTCCATGTCAAAGCTGCCGCTCATCTCTCCTCTTCAGTCAGTCACCATTAATTCCCCTAACATTTTTAAAGGCTCTACATAATGATTTTTTTTTTCATGCAAACTTTAGAAATTACAATTTTGTTATCAAGTTTTCGTGATAGTTAACCATGGATTTGATACATTTTATTCATTTTTTTAAAGAGAGTATTTGTGCTACATGAAATAAACGGTAAAAAAAAAAAATACACTGGAAATATGAAAGTGAAAATCATGAAAAGCCCATTTACAACAATGATAGCAGAAGGCATCAGTGCATTTCTGTCTCTTCTTGTCCTGCTGTGCCTGTAGGTGCGTAAGGAGCTGGCAGCAGTGCTGGTCTTTGAATCACATGCCAAGGCCGGAACAGTCTGTGAGTTTACACAGCTTCATTGTGTTGCTGAACCACACTATAATACTGTTCTTATGTACAGAAAATACCATCTTCTTCTGTGAAACATTCACTGTTTCCAGAAAATAAGATTAAGGCTATTCAGACCGTCTAATGTTATAATTAATTTCTTTGTTTACTGTGGGTGATCAGGTCTTTTCTTTTTCTCTTCAATCCTACCCATTTCTTGAATGTTAAAGCCATATTTAACAAAGTACTTTTAAGGAAGGTGCTCTCAAGGTGTGATCTTCTTGGAGTTATAATGGTTAGAAACATATATGACTCACTGATGTGGTTTCTTTCTGCCTGTTTTTCAATATAGTGTTCAGTCAAGGGGATAAAGGAACCTCTTGGTACATCATCTGGAAAGGCTCTGTAAATGTGATCACGCATGGGAAGGTAAATCCAGTGGTTCCAAATTAATAAAACTCACTAATTGTCTCTAAGAAAACACTTTGCAATTGATTTCAAGAATACTGCATGGCTCAGAGGATTGTGTCCATATAGGGTCTGGTGACTACTCTACATGAAGGTGAGGATTTTGGGCAACTAGCTTTGCTAAATGAGCAACCTCGAGCTGCCACCATCATTTTGCGAGAGGACAACTGCCACTTCCTTCGTGTTGATAAACAGGACTTCATAAGGATCCTCAAGGTTTGTTGGATTTCCTATAACTGCATGTTTATCACCGCCACTTGTCTGTCAGACATCGAGTGCTTACTGAACGCATGTAGCCCCGTGTGACAATTTAAGAGATGTGAGATTCACACAGATTTTCAAATATCGTTTCAAACCGGCTGTCCTCTTTGTCTGTCCTTCAGGACGTGGAGGCTAATACAGTGCGACTGGAAGAGCACGGGAAGACTGTGCTGGTGTTGGAGAAGAGTGCAGACTCGACTGAACAAGGAGGAGCAGGGAACAGCAGCAAGTGAGAGACTCTGACGTACTAAATTCTAAAAAAATACCGCAGTTAATTTAGAAGTAGGTTTATGATCATTAAGAGCTTTACCTGAGTTTGGGCTGATAATGGCATGGCTCTAATACAAACACTGCCACTCACAACAAGTGATGATTATATACATCTTTTTTTAAAATGTGGATAACCGTTTATTAATGGAGCATTATCTAACACTCACATAATAGGTGGACTTTAACCCTGCCTTTCTGAGTGACTTGTTATCAGTCTTGAACCACTTTATCAAACATGAAGGTCAATTAAGTTGATGCAGGACTTATTTAGAATATTCACTTTCCAAGTTTCTTCTCTTTACTTGTAAATCTACACAATTGAAAAGAAAATTTATTCTCTGAACATTCAGTCCTTTGTTGTGCCCTCAAATTCAGTTTTGAATTGCATTTTATTAAGACAGCAATCAATTCAGAACCGTTCAAGGCGCTGTGTATAGGAATGTAGAGACCCTACAATGTTAGAGAGAAAATCCAGCAATCAGACGATGCCCTGTGAGCAAGCACTTGGTGATTATAGAGAGGAATAACTCAGTTTTAACAGAAACAGGCTTCCAGCAGAACTAGGCTCAGGGAGGGGCAGCCATCAAATGGTTGTGCGGGGGTGGGGGACGGAATAGAGAAAAAAAGGAGAGCATAAATAGACAAGAGCATAAGAAAGTATGCACAAAAGTTAATAACGTGACGTAGTGTCATGTAAAAGCGTCATGAGGGAAAAGAGGGGTGTGGAAATTAGAGATGTGCTGGAAGGTGAAGTGTTTTAAGCAAACACAGTAAACCTATGATCTGAAACAGACAGAGCGCTATTGTCTACACGGCTGTGATATACAACTAAGAACTTTCCAAGTGTTATAAACACCGTCTGCTAGACAAACCATGCAATGAATACGTCAAGAGACTTTTTGTGCTTCTTCTTTTTGAGGAGATAACCAGTCAACATTTACACAACTTAAAGAATACAGGTGCATGTACTAAGACAGGACCCTCAAGGACCTGAGCTTGAAGGATAGACAGCCCTGTAACATTTAGCGATAAGTTTTCCATCTTGAATTTCTCGCTCAATTCTTGTCGTCTTTCCATCCCATGTTTCTGCGCGAGTTTGCCATCCTCGATTGCCATCTTGGTCTTGGTGGCTCTGCCACAGAGGCGAGAGGAGAATTTGTATATTCTTTTTAATTAATTTATTGCTTTATTTTACAGAAATAGTTGTGCAAGTATGTGGCCTGATGTAAGGCAAATACAAGGTTTTGAAAGGTATTCTTTCTTTTCTATCTTGCTTGGTGCAGGTACACAGTTATGTCAGGAACACCTGAGAAAATCTTGGAACACCTACTGGAAACAATAAAGTTGGAGTCTAACGGAAACGATGCTATAGGTGACACCGTAAAGCCTACACATACCTGTTTTCTATTGTTGAAAAAAATAGTTTGTAATCACTGTATTGTGGTGATGATTGTGTCCCTGCAGATTCTTGTGTGAGTGACTTCCTGCTCACCCACAAAGTCTTCATGCCCTCCAGCCAGCTCTGTCCTGCACTACAACACCAATATCCTGCAATGTCAGCTATACTGACAACAGTGATGAGCACTGACAGTGTTGTTTATGAGCATTTCTATAGTGAAACAAAGCTGTATTATGTCCTATGTTGTAATATAATGGTCTGGTAATGGAATTCTCAGTGGATTTTATTACCAGAATAAATTGTCATAGTTAATGCTGTTTTTATTTTGTAATTAAGGTTTTCTATGTTATACCCTTAACCAACATTGCACTTACCAGGCACAGCTTGCTGAGGGCTCAGAGCAGGAGAAGACTGCCTATGTTCTCAACATTAAGCAGAAAGTAGTAAAGTTGGTTGGCCAGTGGGTGGCACTGATGGGCCTTCACCTGAAAGAAGACCCTATTGCCTCGGACTTCCTGGAGGTGAGATTTCAGGCTCAAAGTCATAAATTACATGTACCTTTTAGACATATCACTGTGTGATTTCTGTGTCAGTATGTTTTTTGTCATCAGTCTTTTTATTTTAATGTTGGGGTTGCAACAGAAATTAAAGAAAGACATGGCAGCGGATTCACAACTGTTCAATGTGCTGAAGGACTTCAGAGAGAGGAGGAGGACAAAAGTGTACGTACTGCCTGACATCATGTCATATTTCTCGACAGTTCACAAGTCATACATATTCTTCACATACAATTTAACACTTTTTAATTCTTTAATACTTTTTCAGGTTGGAGAATGGCTATCAGTCACTGAGCAAGGTAAGTTATTGACTTTTGCTCAAAAGTGTGTGGAAACAAAGTACGTGCTTCTGGCACAACTTCACCTGCTTCCAAGGTGCATTGAGAAGAGCAGATGTCTTAAGAGGCTGAAGCTCCAGCAACACTTGTAGTATGAGGAACAACCCTTTAAGTAAAGAAAATTGGCTCTTTTTCCAGAGATATAAGAAAATTCACTTACAGTAGCATTTGCAATAGGGCTGGGCAAAACGATTATTTTCCGAATCGATGAATCTAGTGATTAATTTTTCGATGCATCGATGAATCTAATGATATATGTTACTGCTAAGCAGCTTAAATTAGTTTTGCATTTACGGAGGTTGGGTGTTTATCTCTGAGTGTATGTCTACGTGGGGGGTGTCTGGATGAATTAAAGGGTAAAAACCAGCGTTAGCAAAAAAGTTGAAAACTTACGGTCGTTTTATGATCGGCGATTTCCACCTTACAAAGCCGGCAAAGACTGAATCACTTCCTTTTCGGTTAAAATATCCCCATACTGTAGAACTGTGTGTTCGGGGGGCGTGGTTTAAGTCGACATGTTACCGCTACTCGCTGCCACCATGTGTTTTTTTGAAAGTGATGACGCATCGACGCAAATTTTTTTACATCAACGTATTTTACGCGTCGACA